>KK115865.1:102730-119237 GCA_000611955.2 Stegodyphus mimosarum | reverse complement strand
TTTTTTTTTTTTTTTTTTCCTGAATAAGTGGAATTGATTATTTCCAATAAGGTTTCAATCCTTCACCCATTCTGATGAAGTTTTTGTAACTGGGTATCCTCGCACCGAAGTTCATTTAAAAGTTGATTTAATTGTTAATGCTCCCAATTCATCACGGCGAGCTACACAGTCAGGTTTTGATTTCCTTTTCTTCTTTTTTTCCTCCTAGAACAGAAATCAATTCGTTACTGCTTGGCAAACTTCAAGCACAGCAACTTGAACGTCTGAGTCCATTTTGCAAACAAACGAGGCGAGTTGTCAGTCCACTCTCATTGCTGTAAACAATCTATCAGAGTTGCGAATTGTTAGCTCGATCAGAGATTTTGCCGGATTAGCTTTCTCTTTAGATGCGCTTTGCATTGCGTTGTTTTTAACGTTCTTAGTAGTCTGAAGCCGAACTACTGATTGTAACTGATTGATACTGTAAACATCTCTACGAGTATTTCTGTGGAAAATTCTAGAACTCCGAAGTGTTTCTGTTGATAAAATAAATTTAATATTCATGATGATTCATTAATATAAATATTAATGAATCATCGAACCCATACGCACGCAACAATGTCCAACTGATAATGTGTATGGACATTTCACTGATTAGTAATCAATAAAAAGTGTTTTTAACACCCTACATCATATATTTCACCAAGGGAAAACTATTTTATCTTGTTTCTGCTTCAACAACGTAAAACACTTTAACGCAGAGTTATTTAAATCTTTGACACGGAAGCAAATATCCTAGATACAAAGAAACTACAAAATATCTACATATTTTAATAATTTCTTTAAAGAGAATATGATAATTTTGATGTAAAATAAATATGGAAATTTTCTGATTAAAGAAGACAATTTTCCAAGAAAACATTTTTAATATTTAAACTACTTTATTCATAGAAACTTTACATTATTATAATTATATTAAAGTAAAAGTTAAGTATTATTTTAACAACGTATTTTTAGAGAAATTTTAAATTTTGGTAGGGTATATTACAGGTATTAGATCAAATCTAGAGGTGTATAAAATTTTTATCTTTAACTCTTGATTGAAATATTTAAAATTTTCCACTGATATTTGTAAATGCCTTGAAAAACTTAATATATTTTATTCTAATATCTATAGTATAAAAATTTGGAAAAAAGAATTGAATACAAAATAACGTGAAAAGTTCAAAAATGTAGCACAAACATGAACAGAAACAGAATTTGTGATTCACTCATTAAATTCGTTTTAGACGTAATTTTAATTAAGTTTACTCAATACCTTAATGTAAATATTACTGTAAAACAAACTTTTGTGTTTTTGTGATCGATAGAGTTTTATAAAAATATGACAAAAAGTAATAAAAATAAAGAAAAAACTCATTTTGACAAAAACGAATAAACCGTATATGTCACTTTATTTACATCTTTTTTTAATTTTTTTCCTAACTTCACTTTAACACACATGTAATGAGCGTTCTGCAGCATTGCATATTTTTTTTCTTTTACATTCTGTTTTTTAAGGAATCTTACTTCATGAATGATTTTATATCATTTTTTACTGTTGAAATATTTATTTTGTCAATTTGCGGGGATTTATTTAGATTGACTAACATTAATGTTTAGTTAAAGTAACTTCAGTCTTCTTTTCACCCACGCTTTTCTGGCAAAAGGCTAATAAGCTAGCACGCGTGTATTCAAATGAGGTAAAAAGAAGTGCTAATTAAGCTGCCAAAAGGCTAATAAGCCAGCGCGCGTGTATTCAAATCAGGTACAAAGAAGGGCTAATTAAACTAAGTTCTTGGAAGGTGTTTTAGAGCATGTTATGCCTGCTTGAAGGCCACGTTGTTAGTTTGAATTACTAGTGATTTGATTCTGCTTCTAGATATTAGGCTCGTTACCGCCGGCTTCTGCAAGTCAGAGCCTTCCTGCGCATTAACTTATCCTGTGAGCCGTCAGACTAGATTTAATATACAGGGTGTTTATAAAGTCCCGGACCCATTTTGATGTTTAATAACTCATAAAATAATGAAGATAGAATAAATTTAATAACATGAATTGTTAGATAGACTTAAAGTTTCATGACCCTTGTCAATAAACTTCCACGTGTGCCCCCTTCGTCGCACTGAGAATATCAAGTCATATTCAATTTCACGCCAGGTACCGGCATACATGTCGGCAGCCATAGAGGCTATTACGGTTGTAATTCTGGCTTTTAGGTCATCAATGTTCGACACTCTCTTCCTGCAA
This sequence comes from Stegodyphus mimosarum, assembly GCA_000611955.2. Lineage (NCBI taxonomy): Eukaryota > Metazoa > Arthropoda > Arachnida > Araneae > Eresidae > Stegodyphus > Stegodyphus mimosarum. Next base: position 116,972 of record KK115865.1, on the reverse strand, counting down.
ACGTTGTCCTTTACAAATCCCCGAAGGAAAAAGTCCAGCGGCGTTATATCAGGTGATCTGGGTGGCCAAGGAACGTTTCTTATCTGCGATACTTCCAGTTTCTAGAAAATTCCTTTTCCACCGCAAGATGCTGCTTTTGGATGGAGGATCATTTTAGTAAATTCTTCTGCAATTTCTCTGTGTTTGCATTATGGATTTCGTTTCTATGAAGCACCATAAAATCTGTGCTATCTCTTGTGCTGTATGCATTCTTTTTAATATCCGGTCGAATAAAACATCACATACAAAAGTACTAGGACAAACGCATAAAAAGTAAACTTAACATTGCAATAGTTGCCAAAAACAAAAGAGAGAAAAACGCAATTAATAAGCAGACGATATTTAGAAAAGTACAGATATTTAGACCGGAAAATGAAATTATCTGAAATTAACCACACGCGCAGACGATATTTAAAAAAGTAAGTGAAGAACCTTCTAAAGGAAACTGGTTCGTGTACACGAAGCACATGAAAAAAAACCACAAAACCGCTTATATAACTAGCCCGTTCACCGGGATTCAAGCCCTGGACCGAACTACCAGTGTTCAGTGGCTTTATCTCTTCGTAGCTGGTGGGCTCAAATTATTTTAATTTATATATTAACCAACCCTTCAATGAAAACTGTTATTGAGTAAAAAAATGGTATACCATTAAATACACTCATGTCCAAGGAAGAGTTAGAAGCAAAACAAATTTGACTTATTTGTAAAGCTTATTTATTAAACAAAAGGTAAAGAGCAAAAAAATGCTATATGTTTGATATTATTAAAACAATTAGGTATTTTTTTTCTCCCTGGAGCAAATTACAAAAAAAAACCTATTTACAAAAAAACAATATTACATGGTTCGTATGATTGTTCGTATGATTGTTAATACATTGTATGCCTCCCAGACGATGCAATAGAGTCCGTACAACGCCTAAGGATGCTGAGTATCAAATTATCGATCTGATCTTGGGGGATATTACACCACTCAAAAGCAAGTTCCGGTAGACATGTAGGAGGAGGTTGACGGGCTGCCACTCGTCGGACAAGCATATCCCACACGTGCTCTACTGGATTCAAGTCCGGTGAGAATGCTGGCCAGTCCATACGGGTGATAACCTCCGATTGAAGGCATTCGCTTACGATGTTTGCACGGTGAGGACGGGCGTTGTCATCCATAAACACAAATTGTGCGCCCGTGGCGCCCCCGAAACAAACGCACATGTTGTTCCAGAATGACGTCCCGATAGATTTGGCCTGTCATGGTTCCAATTTGAACATGAAGGTCAGTTCTGGAACCCAGAATAATTCAACTACAAACGAGCACTCCTGCACCACCGTAACGGTGTCGTTCAATGATGTTTTCTTGGTGGTAACGGGTACCTGAAGCTCTCCATATGAAAGTCCGGCGAGAATCAGACTGCAAGCTAAACCTGGACTCGTCGGATAATATCACACAAGCCCACTGTTGCAGTGTCCACAATGCATGCTCTCTACTCCAACCTAACCGCAGGCGACAGTGAGTTGCAGTAAGTGAAACGCATCTGACAGTTCTACGAGCATATAGACCAATCTGCCCTAAGCGTCTGTACACGGTCTGCCTTGAAACTGTCGTACGAGTGGCTGAAGAGAACTGACGAGACAGGTCTGAGGCTGTGCTCCGCCTGTTTCTTTTGCCAGTAACTGCCAAATACTGGTCCTCATTCGACGTTGTAACTCTGGGGCGACCTGTGCTGTAACGTCTACTCACATTACCATCATCTTGGAATCGTTGCCAAAGCCTGGAGATGACACTCTGGGCAGTTCCAAGTTCGTCTGATACTTCCAGTTGGGTATGCCCACATTCCAGACGGCCGATAATTCTACCACGTAAAAAATCATCCCAATGCGTCCTTTGTGTCATAACTATCCGGTTATTGAAAATGCTTATAAAGCGGCTACGAACAATTTTACTTCTTTGCCTGTATTCCTTATATATCACACTCTTACGCTCTCGTCATTGTGACGTACCATCGGTGTCATTTGGTTACTTCCTGAAATTTGCATATGATTCTTGAAGATGTGTATAGTGATTTTGCCAGTGATATATTTATTTTAGAGTTCGATTTCCGCGTGACTCCTAATTATCCTCAATTTATGGACATGAGTGTATTTTGAAATGAAATACCTGAATAATTTTTGTCATATGGGCGTCTAAGCTTCGTAATTTATTTTTTATAAGGAGTACAAGATTTTCAAAATATAAATTTAGGGACCATAAGACGTATAAAAAGTTTTATTTCGCAATTTTCTCCGAAATAATTTCTTCAGTTGTTAAAAAAATGTCAAAACATGAATATTTGCAAAATCTAAAACATTTTTCTTATTTGAAAATGCATATCTACGACCGAAAGTTACTAAAATAAATGCCGAGTAAAAACTTTTGCAGGCACAGTATACAATATAAAATACGTGAAGCAAGCATAAATAGGGAAACGTTTTAATAATAAATTCCACATAATGAGAAATTATTGATGTAAACTAAGTTGTTAATATATATATTACACCAATTACCATTGTAAGCAATTATTTTTCTAGCACTTTTGAGTGCATTTTGAAGTTTCTGCCGAAACTGAAGAGTCAAAAGTGTATGAAATATGCACTGTTAATCTTAGAAAGTATTTTCTCCCTCCTTTCTGCATACTTTCATGGTACAAGGGCAGCACACTCGGCGCATATTCGAGAGATCCAGGTTCGAGTCTCGGCGAGGGCATTGCTCATTTTTCCTGTACTCCTTCCTTCTTTCAAATAACCTAATGACTCTAATGTTTAGTGTTCCAAGGGGTGCTCCAGGGGGTGACGGAAAGAATAAAAGAAGCGTTTCTAATCAAACTATATGAGCAATGAGATATCAGTTCGAAATGCACATGCGAATTTATTCTAATAGCATAATATCAGAATTGGTATAGAAATATGGGATAGCTCGCCGCTTTCAATTTGATGGAATTTATCATGGCCCATCAACATATCGCTCATGTTTTTTAATTCGTAAACCCTTTCTAAAACTTGTAAAAGGTACTTTAGCAAAGATCAAGACTTAGTGTAACAGCGGCTTTTGAATGAGGTCTGAATTATTCAGGTTTTCGGAAAACATGAAAAGGCTATCTATAAAAGATTAAACATATCTTCATGGAGAACATTTTAAGGGAAACTGGATTTATTTATTGTGGAAGAAGGAGGACGAAAAATTCATTCTAATAAGCCATGCAATATAAATTTAATATCTCTTACCAAATGTATTTTGTAACGTTACCAAAAAAATCATTAGTTCGTATTCTATAAGGAAAATGTTGTTTTGGGGAGAGAGCAGGTTATGAAAAGCATTTATATATTAAAAAACTACTCTGTTTGCCCAATACAAAGGCCAGAGTTAAGTTGTCAACAGAATGATGCGAAGTTTCATTTATTTACAATGCGTTCAAGCAAATTCCTTTGTGTAGTAGCATTTAATTGATTTCCACAAGTAGCGCTGTCGTGTTTACTTTTTGTAAACAACTAATTGATCGTTCAATCAATCAACATCAGTTAAAATTACAATTGGTTGTTTTAGTCTGGATTGCGCTTGCTAATGTTTACTGAATATGCTCGACGTTTAAGGAAAAATGAGTAAACTGCACGAAAGAAGGTAATTATACAAATGATTCTGAATAGCTAGATTATACTTGTGATGTATAACTGTGACTGCTTGACCACTTACTTGCCAGACGTTGACTGAGCGGATATCATCTCATCATGAGCAAGCTAAATCAATAACGGCAGCTGTGTAATTGACAGTTTCTCTTGTTGTCCGGACAATATTGGTTTGTTCAGACAGCATTGATATTATGTAAGCAATTTATGTTTTGGCAAGAAGACCTGAATATTAATAACCGCATAGATAAGATAGTCCGGGTGTCTGCTAGTGAGTCTGATAATTTATATTTTGCTGTAACTTCGGAACTGCGATGATATAATATTTCTATCAGTAACTCAATGTGGCATTTCCTGTTGATGTCTAACTTAAAGAATTATATGTTAATGATATTCTAAAATTTATTAGTTTAAAGAGGTAATTTGCCCTGAAGGACTATTAATTTCATCTTGGCATTTCGCGTTGATTTTCTATAGATGTCGGTTCAGTTTTCAAATTGTTGAAATCAAATATTAGAGCCTGTATTATATATAAAGAAATTAAATAACTATTTTAAAAGATATTTTTATTTTAAAAGATAAATAACTCATTATTAGCCGAAACAGCGTTAACCCAGAAGGGTTATTAATTTCGTTTTGGCATTTCGCGTTGGTTCACAATAAATGACCGTTCACTTTTCAAACTGTTGCCACCAAATATTACAGCCGTGAATTATATTTAAAGAAATTAAATAATGAAGAATATATGTATGTTTCTGGCATACTGATAAAACGATGGTACCTAGAACCATCAAATTTTGAAAAAGGCACGTCTCCACCCGAAAATGGGCATCTGGAAGCCCAAATTTGAAATTTCCAATTTGTTTTATTACCTATTTCATATTTTGTAAATCTTTAACGAATTTTTAATTAACAAACTCAACGATTTCAAAGCGAGCAATGGGAACATTGTACAGAAAAACATTTTTATCTCAAGCGCGCGAGACTGTGTATCGGAAATTCAAAGATACGCTCATTTTAAAATTATTTTGCCATGTTGCTATTGAACGCAGTTTTATGTTTAAGTGAGAAGAACATGATATTTTATAAATAAAAGTAAACCACAAAACGTTAAAAAAACGCCCCTTTGGGCGTAATATAAAATCTGAAAGCTCTCAGATTTTTCTTCTATTCTCTTCTATTCCTAAGACTTAATTTAATTCTTAATTAAAAAACACGATTATAAAAATGCGTACTAGAAAAAAAATCAATGGGTCGATTTTATTGCATGCATCAAATAACACATAGCCTTGCACGCACTGCGCAACGAATAAGTGCACCTTCTTTTTCGAAACGAAAAAAAGTTACGAATTTAAAACATTACTGAAATCAAGTTACAAATTTACATCAGACTGAGCTTCACTTCCTCGTATTCTATCCGCGTCTTTGTATTTCCCAGTATCCTCAGTTTATAATTTTCGTTTGGCAAATAACACTACGTGAAGCTTTTTTCCAGTGAAAAAGGATATAATCACTTTCATCTGAGTAAGTTGGAAAGGGAATTCGTTTTTGGAAACAGAGAAAAATTAAGATTAGTTGAACGATTCTCGTAACTACGCTATTTGACTGAAAGGTCAAACGTGTCTACCGACTTTTTTATTCATTCGCAAAGAATATTTTTCTGTTTATTTAAAAACTGTCAAAATTTAATACTAAAATAGACACTTTGCTAGTAATCAAAAATGCAAACTTCTAGCAATAAATAGATACTGGTCAATTTTTCTAAAGTATATAATATTTTACTGGCTTTAAAAATGAAATACGATCTTATAGAAAATTATAATTTTATTTTATTAAAATTCATGTTTTAAACACTTTAAATGAGTCTAATTTCTTTAGAAATTATCTGAAATTTAAAGACTATTTTTTATCATAAAAAATATGAGAGAATTTGTTGTTGCTGTTGCTTATGCTCACTTGTATGACGTATAGTTAGCCAAAGCCCACGAAATTCCTCGTGGCAAGGAGAGCAAGATTATGCGTGTCGTTGGCAACAGCCTTGACCACCTTACAGGTGACAGTGCGATTGGCTCAGTTCCGTTCCTAATTTTGATGGAGAAGAACCCCGGAGGAACGCGTCCAATGGTCTCCCAACCCCTCTTCCCTTCCACCAAACCACACGAGAGGACTTTCGACTGGCCGCATATTTAAACTGCCGCCATGCCGCACCGACACTATACATTTACAATCAGCCATGCTTTCTCCGGGATTCGAATCCAGGCCTTTCAACACGGCAGTCAGCGATGCTATACCGGTTGGTAGGCTAGGTTTTTTTTTAATTCCCGGGAGTTCAAAGTCTGTTAAAACATATATAATAAAACCAGTGTTTCATACTTCAAAATAATAAGTTTAAACAATTCATTATTTCTGGTACTTTAACGATGGTTGCAATCATGTAATAAAACTGCTTTGTCAGGAGATTGTTCTAATATCTGCCGTCACTCCAAACACTTAGTCAGTCCGTCAACAGTTTACATGTCGTCGCAACGATTACAATCAGCCCATTTTCCCCTTTCCATTAAATTACAATTTTTTTAACATTTTCTTTTTCATTTACATATTTTAAGGGGAACGAGTTAAATCAAAAGCAAGTGGATACGATATAACGAACAACAACTGATCTATTACAAAAAATTACAAAAAAGTCAAATACCTTTAATAAATAGCTCAAATAGTGTTATCATATTCCTACGTTCTACGCGCTCGTGTATTTGGAGTAACTGATGATAACACCTGACGAAGAATGAAAACACAATTTATTTGCCAGTATTACACAGAGCCACGTTTACAGTCGTCGAAAAACTACGACAAACACACTAAAACAATAAGCTATACAGTCTTCAACAGTAAAATCGTTGAACACATATTTACGGCAAAGCAGTAAAGTACATCTCTCGACTCGGCCGATTGCTCTCAAGTTAATCTCTGAAATGAAGTCGCTACTTTCTCCCCGTAAAGGCAGGGTATATATAGCTTTAACCTATCTTCCAGAATATTCCCGAGAAACCGCTAAGAATGCGTTTTAGAATGTTCTCGTTCCGTCTATGACCTATCGCCAATTTTTCCGCCAAATGGAAGAATTCGCTCCAAATATGGCTACTCTGTCTTTCCTGCAACTTTCTGGCAAACCTAAACCGTTTTCCGGAGAAACTATCTTACTGCAGCTGGGCACTTTGCAATGATATTATGCAAGCTTAGATTTTGAAACAGTAAGTACCTTTTCGCCATAATTTTAATTGATAAAATTAAAAGGGAAGACTATCAAATTTATTGACAGGGAAAACGAATGTATTCATTTTATAATAATTAGTAAAAGTACGATAATGATGAAAACTCTGATCGTGTTCGACCGTAGTCTCTTTGGCCACATAAACTCTACGAGATCCTACTAAGGAACCTTAGGACTTCTCATACAGGCGTAAATGATGCCAAAGCAGAAGACTAAAATAGCCCTTTATTATTATCAACTATGAATAGAAAAGCCTGCGCTTCGTGCTTACAATAACAGCAACAACTTGCGGTGGAACTGAAGAATCGTTACACAATAAATTCAAGGCTAAAGAGTAGTTCTGGGCTAGCACTTTAATTTAAGGCTAACTAGGTTGACTTAACAACCTGCAGGGCGTGATAATTATTTAAATGGCCAAAAAGGCGTATGAGCATCTCCGCGTAACAGCAAGGACAGACTCGTAACGTGTGCAGGCTAGTAAAAACACGCTGTGAATAAACTTCATGTTTCACTCGTTTAAATACCCACTTCACACAACTTTAAATTTGCGTCCTGGCGAAGAAATGTGAGAGGAAATTGAGGAGTTCAGAAAAGATAATAAAAAATTTGAATCATTGGTTAATTGAACTTAGGGAAAACCTACAATTGTTACATTAAAGGATCTGATTGCTGTAACTCTTCTTATTACAACTAGTAATTTTCAAATGTCCTTATGTCTTATTCTAAAATGCGTCAACAAATCTTTATCAATTTAGATATGTACAAAGAAATATTATTTTGTATTTTCAAATAGCTTTAAATCTAAGCATTTTCCATGGAATTTAATCTAAGCATATTACTAGGCTTAAATGACAGTCCGTGCTGCACAATAATTAGAAGCCCAGAGATTCTTATAAGGTGTTTCTCCCGCGTCTTTAGCATGCCTTCGTGGTGTAGTGGTCAGCACACTCGGCGCGTGTTCGAGAGGACCGTGGTTCGAGTCCCGGGGAGAGCATTGCTCCTTTTTCCTCTCTTCTGCTTTCAAAAAATACCTAATATATTTACATCCTTATTTGCAGTTTATTAAAAATTATTGTTTTTTCTACATTAATACAACAAAATCAAATTACTTTTGAAGGTCTGAAAAAATTACATTAATTTCTCTAATTACAAAAATAGAAATGTTTTTTAATTATTAAGTCAGTTTGAAATAGCGCATTATTTGCCGTAGACAATTGGTTATTTATATTTAAACTATGTAAACTTTAGCTACATTGTTTTGTAAGGTTTTAGTTAAACTGACAAAGTTTTATTTTAATTTAAATCTTTCTATCTCTTCTCATTTTCAACTTCCCGTTACAAGAAGCGCGCGTTTTCAGCTTATGCTAATTTGAAGGGAAGCCAAGTTCTATTTAAGCAAGAGGTAGAAACCTCTCAGTGTGAGAGAGCTTTTAGTCTCAGATCACGGTCACTCTATTCGACGTTCGCCTGACCAGCTAGCATTTAAATTCTAAGCCATGGCGCTTTTACTCGATTGCTTATTGAAATAAATCCAAGTGCGTTAGTATTAGTAAATCTTGCTACGCACCATTTAGTTAGAGGCCAACCTCGCGTATAGCTCTGTGAGCAAAGATTATTTTAATTTCTATTTAGTTTTAGTTTAAATTTGATTGTTCATTTTAGACCCAAGTGTGGTCTTTACTTTCTGTATCCCTCCCGAGTTGGGAAGTGGTTTGTAAATAATAGTACTTTAATAAAAGAGGATTTTAAATCGCTTTCAAGTGCAGTTCTTCTACCGATTAATCACAGTATCTACCACCAGAACATAGCTGCATTCAGCTCCCTGGTCCAGATAGCGACTTAAGGAGTTCACGAAGATGTTTTCCAAGAATATGCAGCGAACACGCAGTCCTGACAGTTTTACATTTTCTGACATGAAAATTACAAAAAAAAAAAAAAAAATTCACTAAATTTAGAATTATCTCTTATTAAATAATTAATGGTATTTCAGAAATCAGATCTCTGAAAGTATATTACACAAATAATTACACTGCAGGAAAAAAAGGCACAGTTCTACATCTCCCGTTCTACTGGGTCAATTGACGAAATTGAACTGGTATTTTTCATGTCTCGAAAGCGCGGCTTAGGGTATTATTAGATTTATATACAGCATTATTCTACACAGGTATTTTGACACAATATCGGAATTTTTACATTAGCTTATGTGTTTTCCATCATGCTTCTGAACTGGAATATAAACTCTATAGAATTCCCAATGAATGCCATATTTTTCAAGCCGAATTACTGTACATTTGTGAGCCAATTAATTGGATATCAAAAACTCTTCGTTAAGAGCTAAATTTCTTATTCACGCTGATTCTCTTTTATCCTTGTATTCTCTTAGGAATATCTACTCATGTAATAAATTAATTGTCACTTCTCATGCCATTCTATAGGACCTTGATAATAAAGGTACTGATGTCATCTTTTATCATGTACGTGGCCACACTGGCAATCTAGGAAACGAAAGGGAATTCTACTACTGCCTCTTTGACTAAATTGTTTTTCCATTCCATCCCTTACAAACTGCATAATAAACACTTTTTCTGCAATTTTGAAATTACTAAATTTCTAACTGGACATGGACATGGTAATTTTAACTTATATCTGAAGAGATTTAGATTGTCTAATACAGACTTGTGTTCCTGCAGTTTCGGGGGAGTGCAAAATGTCGAACATTTATTGTTCTATTGTTCAAAGCTCATGGAACTTCAGAACTCATTTCTAGGTTAGCCTCTGTGAACATTACATCCCCCCTCTTCAAGTATTTGTACAAGATAAAATGGCTTTCTTCTTTATATTTATCTCTTACGTGTTATCTGTGAACTTGTAAGTTTATTTTATTTCGTGTTGTGTTGCTGTATTTGTTTTTTTTTTTACTTGCCTCTGTAACATTTGTGTAATAAATACTATGTGACGCACGAGGAAATTAAAATTTTCAATTAAAATAAATATTATTAATTTTGCGAAATCTACTTTAATTTCACTCCTTAATAACAAGATTTTCTTATAATATCAACATTGATATTCATTTTTTTATCGGAGATTAATTAATTGTTTTGCTAGATTCTAGCAAAATATTAAATTATATTGGCATCATGTTTTTATTTTTATTTTCGCAAATGTCACAAATATATTACTACAAAAGAAAGAAAGAATGTTTTTCGCTAAGAATTCATCATGCGTGTCCACATCGAAAAAGTAAACGTTTTTACTGTTATGTGAAGACGAAAGAAAAATGGATAAGGAAAGTAATTACTTTTACATTTTGTTCCAAAGATTGGCAGACTTTTTTGAGAAAATTTACAACTGCCTACCTGAATTAAAGCCTATGTATGCAGTGATTTTATTATTAGGGTTTTCTCTGAATTCTATAAATTATTCTAAGGTATTTTTTTTGTAGTACCCAAACCCCTGATAATTTTAAGGATGATTGCAGTTTTACGGTATGTATGTTGTGTAAAAAGATGTATGATCCTGTAAAGAAGAATTTTACTTCCGAAACCAAACAGGAATAAACATCGTTTACAAATAAAATTCTATGAAATGCCCAAGTGCTGGAATACCGATTTCTTATTTCTTTTTTAATCTGCACAAGGAATACCTTTAACTCTTTGACTGCTATGTCCAGTAAATGCGTCCAGCAAAAACCATCGGTGTGGCCTATCGGCGTAAGCCATAAGTGTAAACTATGGGAGCAAATGTGCGCTCTGTGACGGCTCTGGCTGTTTATTGCTGTCTTATGTGCATGTTCGGAAATAATTTCAATAGTATATGCCCAACACGTCATACCTCATTCGTTGCTTAGCAATGAGAAAAAATGAAATCTCGTTTATTTGGCCTGTCATTCTGATTCGGCACGCCGCTCACGTGACGCGCTTCAACTCAGAGCAGTAGCAGTCAAAGGGTTAAATAAAACTTAATATCAGGGAAAGTGTCTCGATATTTTATGAAGTATCTCGATATTTTATGAAGCACAAATGGCCCCAACACTCAAAATTCACCGCTTTTGCGGACGTGAGCGGTAACTCTAGAGATGAGTTACAACGAAATGTAAACAACACATTAGAAATTTTCAACTCTCTTTGCACGCAACAAAAACTAATAATTTCTCAAGAAAAGTCACGTGCCTTAATTATCCACAAACCCTCACAAAAGATAACAGGACTTCCAAGATTCGAAATAGAAGGAATTAAAATAAAACTACTTAACTCCCTGAAATACCTGGGTGTCATCATTGATAAAAAACGCAACTTTATAGACCATCTAGACTATATCAAAAGCAAGACCTCCAAAATAACAACCAATCTAAGGCGAATGAACGGAATAGGATGGGAGATGAGCAGACTAATCCAAAACCTCATCTACCATACAGTAATCGAGAAGATTGCCTTATACGGAGCAGCCGTATGGGCAGAACCAATGACAAAACGAAAGCAGCAAAAGCTTCAAACAATCCAGCAACCCTTCCTTCTCAACTACACCGGAAGCTATAGAACAACATCAAATGAGGCCCTCTTCCAAATTGCTAACAACACACCACTTTTTATACGCGCTGAACAAGAATTCCGTAAGACAACCGTACTACAACTACGAAACAAGAGCCATTACAAATCCTTAGAACTTTTAGCAGAGAAATATGAGACACCGGCGTATCCATATGAACACCACCCAGGAAAAAAAATTATATCACATTAAGCATGAAAAAAGAAGTAAACGAAAAGAAATTCCCTCAACTCTGTACAGACGGTTCCGGCCTAGAAGAAGGTAAAGGCAGCGCAGTCAAAATCTACATAGATCCCAATTCGACAACAGAACGAAAGTTCCACCTAGATCAACAAAACAGTGTATACCAAGCGGAATCAGTAGCGCTCCTCCAAGCAATAAAATACAGCATCATAAACTCCCTAAAAACAGCATATATCTTTACAGACAAGTCTTTCAACGATGCATGCCATCGCAAACCCGTACCACCGTTCAAAATTAATCCAGGAGATTACAGAAAGAACTTCAGCATCACAAAATCAACACTTCTTTGACACTTGGTTGAAGGCACACGCAGGAACAAAAGGAAACGAGGAGGCTGACATCCTAGCCAAAGAAGCAGCTACGGGTCTAAATGCTCAAAACTTATCAGTACCATGGCCTGGCTCGCACCTTAAAAAAATCATAAGCAACAAATCTAAAACTGAATGGCAGAACTGGTGGGACAACGCCGAACAAGGAAGAAGGACTTATCAATTGTTCCCAAAAGTAGGCACTGCACCCAGCGTAATAACAAGAGAAATAACGTGGTTCTTATAAGGGCATGGCCCTTTTCCCACGTACTTTTATACAAGGAACTTAGCTAGATCAGACCAGTGTGTATGTGGAGAAAGAGGTAGTCCCGAACATTATTTATTTAAATGCTCCCTCACAGCTGAACATCATTTAAAAGTCCCGAATTCAGAAAGCGAAATGACTCCTTTCATAAGATATGCTACCAAGAACAACCATCTCAGAAAAAAAAATCATAAATATAATGAACTTCCTGTCCACAAGAGGCACTGAGTTATGCAGGACAGCATAGAATAACACAACATAGCTATTACTTAAAATATTGTATGTAAGCAGACCCGGAGCTGTCCTCCATAGCATGTAAGTGCGAAAGGCAGCAACTGTAAAAACATCAATGTATACTTAATGCAAAAAGAAAAGCACTAACTGCAGTATGGTACCAATACAAAGCATTACAAGCAACGCCTGGCAAAGTCTTCTGTGAGCCCAGTGAGGTGTAATTATCTGGATAATTAGTGTGCCTGGACAATACCCACATTGCCAATGGTTAAACAATGGATGTCCACCACACTTCACCATATCCATATCCATATCCATATGAAGTTTCGTCTGTAGCATGATATTAATATCATCCAATGACAGTTCCTTAATTCAACGATTACAAAAGCTTAATGGAGGAAACATGTTTATTGCCGTATGCTCAACATAGTTAAATATATGAGGAATTTTTGTGTGTGCGTAAATATTATCCCTTTTGAATATAATTGAAATAATGGAAACGCCTTTCAATTACATTTTTATGCTTTTATTTTTTTGATATATTATGTTAATTATCAAACGTTATCTCAATAAATATTTCAATAAATTAGTAAATTTAAATCAAGTATGAAGGAAAACATACTGTAGTAAAACTTAAAATTAAGCAAAACAGCAACTTATTTTTGCGCAGATTTTAAATAAAACTCAATCGATTTCAAGGGGATAAGACGAAAGTCTCTCTTCTTCAAGAGCAAAAAAGGGTAGAAGTGAGTACCGTATTTATATAAAAAATAGTAGACAAAGAAACGAACGTTGTACTTTCTCTCAAGGAAAGTACTAAAACAGGAAAAATTAAGATATTAAAATTCTGAAAGAGAAAAAAATGTCTGAATTGGAATTAATGTGATAATCTAAGGAATATAAGTTTTTGTGAATATAAAAAGCTTTATAAAAATCCAATTCAACAGCTAGAATAATTTGCAGAATTATGAGATTTTTACCAATTATTTTAAGTAAACTATCAATTTACTTTCATCTGAGAACTCTTAATGTAAATTATGAATATAATTATGTGAATAATAAATATATGAGTTACTTTGAAACATATCTGGAATTTGAAAGATACAAAATAATCTTGAATATAAATTAATAAAATTGAGTAAAATGCAGAAATAATATGCCTGTGATCGCCCAAAAGAAGATATATTTTAGAGTTTTCATTCCTAAATTTTACAGGAAGAAGAACATTTTCAAAATTCATTTAAGAGATTATCTAATTGAATAAAACTATGTTAATTCTTCTAAAACTTTAACATACACTACGGAAAAAAAGGGTATGTCAGTTCTGTATCTCCCGTTCTACTGGGCCGATTGACGAAATTTAATTCGCATTTCTCATATCGAAAGCGCGACTTAATATATTTATTAGATTTATATACAGCATTGTTCTAACATAGGTATTTTGACACAAAATCGGACTTTTTCTAAAATAACATACTATTTTTTTTCCATATTTCGTTTCTACGATTAAAATTATACCGAAGTGCCAAGTTTTGTAAAATCGCACGAGCAATTTTTAAAAAATTAGCTCTCAAAATTTTAGCTCCTCCATGTTAATTGAATTTGGTATATATTAATTAATATTTCTTTTTTATTAAACTTATTTGATTCTTCATTTCACATTTCGAAATTTAGGTTCGTTTCAAATA
>KK115865.1:83755-102697 GCA_000611955.2 Stegodyphus mimosarum | reverse complement strand
TTTTTTAGAAAAAAATTTAAATTATAATCTATAAAATTTTTATCATCATCTTAAAGTAAATGTATTTCAAAGCATACTTGCAAAATAATAGAGATTTTTATTCAACATTTCCGAATATATAAGTGAATTTATAATTTGGCGCATTTTGAAATTTGGCATATTTGTTGAAAGCGATAATAACACCAAATGTGGTTTATGCACTCTGTTAAAATTATTTGAAAGAAGGAACGATGTGATTTTTTTCCGCTCATGCACAATGTAAAAAGGGAAAGGAAAACAGGTTGCCATAAATTAAGAAGTTCTCCAAGGGAATTATTCTTGGCGCAAATTGAAAAAAATGCACCAAGATAAATTTTTGAATTTCTCCGTAAATTTCGCACCACATTTTGCAAAATTTAATATTTAGGCATAATTTGAGTCGTAGAATCGAAACGATTTCACAGAAAGTCCGATTTTTGTTCAGAATACCTATATTAGAACAATGCAATATATAAATATAACATATATCCTAAGTCGCGCTTTTGAGACATGAGAAACGCAATTTGAAGTTTTTCAATCGGCCCAGTAGGACGAGAGATATAAAACTGTGCTATTTTTTTATTATTTTTTTTTCAGTGTTCGTTTAGGTAAATAATAGCGTATGTTTGCATTACTCTGTATATAAAAATTTAACGTACGTTTAGATAAGTAATAAAGTGTGTTCAAAATCCTTCCCATCCTTCTGATTTTAGCATTTTGAAACAAAGTGTTGATGAGTGATTTTGCAAGCTTCATCTTGAATTCACATTTTTCTTCTCGGTTGATATTATGTAATTATTTTTAGAAAATTAATTTCCTTGCAAAAAAAAAATAGTAATAAAATAAGACAACAAATTTAGCTATACAGAGAAATAATATAGCAGTGACTTTTTTTCACATAACGGAAAGTTTTCCCTTTTCTGAACAGAATAACAAAATGCATATAAAGGAAAGGGGGAAAAAAGAGACAAATATTTCTGCATCTTCCGTCGTAGTTGACCGATCGATATTTACCTCTCAGGTTTTATTTCTCAAAGAACAACTTCGGCTACATATGAGTTTTTTATATAACATTGCTCTAACATACATATTTTGTTGGAAGGTCAAATGTGTCATGCCGATTTTTCCACAGTTCAATTTTGCGGCATAAATATACCAAAATGCTAGGTTTCGTATAAATCGCATGAGATTTATACGAAACCTAGCATACATTTTTAAAATTAGCACTCAAATGTTAGCTCGGTTATGTTAATTGAATTTTTTTTTATAAAATCCCTTTTTTTAGTTAAACTTCCTTCATTTGTTCTTTCTTAAAATGAAATTTAGGTTTAATCCAAATAAAATTCAGACCTTTTTATCTGATTTATTTTTAAAAAGTTATTTTTAAATATTTTTTGTAAATTTTTCGGTACAAATTTTGAAATATCAGCTGTAAAATGTTTGAAGGTATTCCACTAAAACAAGGCATATTTTCAGAATTTACAAAATTATTAAAAAAATTCCAAGGTATGTTTAAATTTATATATTAAAAGTATTTGGCTATAATTTTAAAATGCTATAGCATTAAAGTCGATAACGATGTCGAATGGGAGCATCATTTCGTTTCGTTCTGTTTGAATTTTCTTCACTTACGTTTATTTCCCATTTTCTTTATTTCCGCTTAATACATTTAATTTTTTCTTTAATAGTTGTATATTAAATACTAGAAAAGTAAAATTAGATTATAACAAAAGTCAGATTATAACAAAAGTTCAAAGAAAACTGCCGAATTTGTATAAATTATTTCCTGCACTTCATTTTTTGAAATACGTGAACGTCAGAGAAATACTTTACTTCTTACACTTCGCTTCATAATTTTGGCAAATTCCCTCTTACTATTCAGCAATTTCAAGACGCAAAAATTAGTTCTATTAAGAAATTACAGCTCTAGTGAAAGTTGATGTATAGATATTTTGATTCGGTCCTACGGAACCATAAACAAAATTTTAAATATGAAATATTTTTAAGTACCCGATATTCCAAGCACGTAAAAGATTAATAACGTCTAAAAATATTTTTACTGAAAATAATTAAGATACCACGTGATATCTTTCCCCAGGTCTACAAAAGATTCATTTCCTGAAACGTGATGTTAGAGTTCTTAAGACACGTATTTTATTTTTAACAGCTCAAGATTCCCTGATGTTGCATCACAGGAAAACATCATGGCGAGAAACTACAGAAACATCTTAAAGAATTGCAAGTAACAGGTCATTGGGTGCCAAATCAGGGCTGTACGTCAGATTACACATCAATTCGATGTTTCGGACCGTCAAAAATTCCTTTGTTTGAGCCGACGTTTGACAGCTCGCATTGTCATGGTAAAGAATCATTCCACCTTCGAAGAAGATGAAGAATGATTCGCCTGTACAATGACCGTTGGAAATTGATTGTCCTGCGTTGCTCTAACGCCACTGTTGCGACGTGACCAATAATGCCGAAAAAACAGGCAACTATTTGCTTCGATGTGCTTTCGCGAACAACTTTTGTTAAATTTAATTCGTCTTACCTTATCGTCTTGGCCCCATACAGTCGACTCCTGTTTTGTTTCGGGCCCATATGCATAGCTCCATGATTTGCCACCTGTGTAGATGTTATATACAGTCTTTGATACACCTTGAATGTATTTCTATAACATTTTTAGCACCAAACCACACAAGCCTACTTTTGAGCATTTGTCAGATTATGCGGGATCCATCGCGAACAAACTGTTTTTACGGCCAGGTGGTCATGTAATATCTTATTGAAGGTTGTCATACTAATGCCCAAACATGCCTCAATCTAGCATTCCATCCCATGGCTATCTTGCTTTATCAGTTCAGGCACAACATTGATATTTTCTGGCACAACAAGCGATTATGGACTACCTTCCCGAAATTCGTCCTAGGGTGAACGTCGACCACGATTGAATTCGTTATACCAGTTTTTTACAGTGCTTTAGGATGATGCTTTGCTGCTGTATAAAGAAATCGAAATACTCTTATCTTGATATTCCACATCGAAAATTATGAAAAATAATCGCGCGAAAATGTTCACGAGTCAATTCCATTTTTGTGTCCGAGATGAATTTTTTAAATTGCTTGAAACAACATGAATCACGCTAAAATGGAAAAACGTTCGGAAGAAGATATAGTTAAAAATATCAAACTTTCAAGTGGAATCGTCTGCAGCCGCCCAGCAACACTTACTGCTACCAAGGCGAGAAATATAAATAGCAACTTTCGTACACTGCTGACCATTAAAATTGCTGCACCAGGGAGGAAAACAAACAACATAATCGTATTTGTTGAACATATATTGTATAATAGAAGCAAGACATAGCATACCGTGGTGTTGCCGGCATTGTTGAATTGATCTTGCGATCACACTTCACACACACATACATACACGTTTGCGTATTTCACAAAAGCCAAGTTCTTGACTTAGGAAATACAACGTCGTAGTACGATCCAGCAAGCCTAAGAGAACGACATGTCTGCGTCATTAGTTGCCCGGGCTCTTGAGATCATGTAGCATCGCTCTCCTCGACGCAACGATTTTATATTAGCTTGACGAACATGAGATCTTGGCCAACAAGAGCGGTAATGTCATGGAACGATAAGCCTCAGTCCTAATAAGCTACGGTCCAGCTGTGGTCGAATTCAGACACGCACTGGCAGAAATTTTTTCTTCTAACACGAGGCAAAATTGATTTTTACACAAACGATTTCAAATGCGATTTCCAAATTATAAACTCGTTGTATTATCTTCGCACTTATACACATTGCAGATGGAGTTTCTCGTATATTCTTTATGTGAATGTTTTGGAATGCTGATCATTTACATATTCCACATGTAGTAATTTTCCTGCAAATTTGACATTTGTTGTATGTCGCTTACATGATGTAGCAATTTTAACCTAGCAATGTACATAAATGAAAAGTTAATTATTGTTTCACCAAAATTTCGGTAAGAAGTTTTAGAGAAAATATTCGATGAGCTTGGACAGGTGTTCTGAGTTGCTTAAAATCGAATAATACATTTTTCAAGCATTCTGATACCTTTCATTAAATAGTAAACTTCTAACATTTTGACATGGCCGACTATCCTAAGTAAAAAATTTTAGGGGGAAACGAATGAAATTTCAAGAGAATCCCTTTTCTAGAAAATCCTATAAATAATTTTCATAAATTTGAACTACATTAGAAATACGTAATTTTAAATATTTAATACATTTTTAAATTTATTACAATTTGGTGCTTTTAATGCAGGTTTTAAAATTCCGAAATACACTGCCCTCCAAAAGTTAAGGAACAGCATGTTTTTCAAAGCTCATCATTACAAAAATATCAGAAATATTTAAATTCATGCTTCATATGCATGACAGTAACGCAGTTTAAGAAAATATATGCAAAAACAATAGCTACCACTTTTATTTTATAGAAATGAATACTTTTACAGGATTTTGAGAAAAATTCAAAAATTGTAATTTTGTTCACGAGTGTTGATCTTCAGTTATTATTACAGTTTCGTGGACAATATCCAAGAGAGTCTATCAATGTCCAGGAGAAGTCGTTTGCCCGATTCGTTGACGTGGTAGACTATTGGATGGATGGAAATGAGACTGTCACAAGCTGATGCTGCTAGACGTTTCAATGTCTCTCGTAGTGTGGTCCACCGACTATGGAATCAGTTTGAATACAAGCATTCTGTGTCTAGAAGACATGTTCCAACCAGACCTAGCGTTACACCACCTGCGGGAGATCGTTATTTAGCTCGTTCGGCCCGAAGGAGGAGTAAAATTATTGTGCCTCAGTTCATGACAGATCATTTAGTGCCAACAGGAACAGGAATCTCAGCTACTACAGTGCGCAGACGCCTTCACAATACAGGTCGGTATGCAAGACGACCAGTTTTTTGTATCCCTTTGACGAAAAGACACAGAGGTGCCCGTTTATGTTGAGCAAGAGAACGCGTCTCGTGGACCAGTCAACAATAGGCGTCTGTTCTCTTCACAGACGAGTCCGGGTTTGATTAGAGAGTGATTTAGGATTTAGGTCGTCCGCTGATCTTGAGAGAACAACGCACCAGATACAACTAATCCCACATTGTGGGAAGATACAGTTACAGAGGTGGTTGAATAATGGTTTGGGCTGGGATCTCTCTCAGTGGTCACACTGACCTGCATGTGTTCCATAGAAGAACTTTGACCGATGTGAGATATCGAGACAAGATCCTTGATCAATATGTCTACCCATATGTCGCTGCTATTCGTCTTGGATGTCTTGTGATAGATGACAATGCGCGGCCGCAACGAGCTTGGGTTGCTGAAGAATATCTTGAGAGTCACAGTATGGGGCGGGTGGAATGGCCAGCTCAATCCCCAGACCTGAATCTGATAGAGTATCTTTAGGACTACCTTGCAATATAGTTGGCTGCTTTACCTCCTCCTCCAAAGTCTTTAGATGACCTTGAACAAGGATTACTCCGGGTCTAGTCTTTGCTTCCCATTTCACTGATCGACAATTTAAGTGGCAGCATAGAACGTCGCTTCCGCCAATGTATTGCAGCTAGGTTTGGACACATTCCTTATTAGAACCCATTTTTGTAACGTTACCACCCCATTTTTCCTCAAAAAATTGTGATATACAGTTTCTCCAAGAGCGGATTTCTCTGCCAAGAATGCAAATTTTTGTTGTAAGTCATGTTTGTGTTGAACTTTAGAAACATTCTACGTCGCATTCATTAAAGAAATGTTTGCTAAACATGTCCTGTAAATTTCTTTTTTCTATGTTGCTTCATTCTCAAATTAGACACGAAAAGGCATGCTGTTCCTTAACTTTTGGAGGACTGTGTACTTTAACACTCACTCATTGAAAAAAAAAAATAATGGAACAATGGAAAAAAATCGGTGTTTCATTTCAGGAAAAGTCCGATTTTTTCTGTAGGTAAATTGGATCATATATAAAAAACATTATGTGTAATTCAATTTAAAAGTAAATTAAGTAAATTAATGTGCTTATTGTTGTTCGTATCATGGTAATTGTTACTTTCGTTGCTGCTGCTACTGTACGCTGTACGAAATTGTTGTTGTTGTATGCTGTGTGAAATTGTTGTTATTGTACCCTATACTTTTGTTGTTGCTGTGCGCTGTACGAAATTTTAATCTTTACACATATTTAAATGCGAAACAGTTTCTGCCATCCGCAAGATATGTCTCATAGTATGGGTGAAATTTCACAACTTCAGGTTTGGCAAAACCCTCTAAAACCTTGAAGGTTACCAAATGCCATTAATTTCACATTTCGAGTTATTTAATTGAACCTGTATTAAACCTTAAATGAATGCCATGTGAACGTCAGCATTATTAAAGTTTTTTGAGAAAGAAAATGTAAGCTGTAGACAACAAATAAATACCATGGGAAACAATGCGTATCTTTTAAGAAGTTGGATTCAGGACAATATGAGGAAAGCTAACGTAATAAAATAGCCTCAGCTGATCAACTAGGGCAATCTAAAGATCAAATATGCTCCTACTTCCTTATGTTCGGCTTTGTCAAACATCTTTATGCTTCGTGGATCCAATTACCGTTTTCGCGCTTTATTCACCTAATATTTAGACATAAGAAACAGTTAGCGATTTCTCTTGTATAAGAGAACTATCATTGTTCCAGGTAATAAATAGGTTACTGATCTCTCTCTCTTTCTATCTTTTTTCTTTTTGTTATTCAGAGCAATTTATGATACATCTACAAATATATTAATTTGTTACATTAACTGTTTTAAGTTGTTAGATGAATATTTTATATAAAGATATTTGAGCCTACATGAATCTTGAATTCAGCTATTCTTAATTTAAAAATACACACATACACGCACATATGTTATGATTAATTTGTATGGTGACTGAAAGCATGATGTTGGAGTTGATGCATGAAGATGTAGCTGCAATTAGGCGGATTAAACACTTATGTTTTTAATGACAAAAGTTTCTTGAATAAAAAATACACAGCTGAATTAGCGAAAATATACGGAGATTCTTCAGTCATTAGACTCAAGCATTTCGTATAAACTTACAATTATATATTTAGAATAAGAAAGAGAAGCATTGTGGGGAAGAGAAACTGAGAAGAATGTGTAGATAATAGTATGATGTTTAGTGAAATAGTGCGCTTTATTTCGAGCGTTAAGGATATTTTTGAAAAATGTAACAATTCTATAGGATAAAAATCCATGTAAATTATGTAAGTACGTGCTTCATGAACATTATACTATGAGAATCATGTCACAGGGATTAAATTTAAATGACACATTTGAAAGACGTTCAGTATATCACTCTTACTGTTTTTAAAATAGAAAGAGAATGAAATTAAATTAAATGTGTTATAAGGTATTTCTCCCGCCTTCTTAGCATGCCTTCGTGGCGTAATGGTCAACACACTCAGCGCGTATTCGAGAGGTCCGAGATTCGAGTCCCGGCGAAGGCACAGCTCATGTTTCATGTCTCCTGCTTCGAAATAACCTAATGACTCCACAATGTAATTTAGAGACAACTACAGATTAAATTTCTATCTTAGATATTCTTTACTTTACACTCCCACACACTCTGTTTAAGTGTGTGTATGTGGTTTTATAGAATATATACAATACTTTAGAAGTGATGACTTGATACCTAAAGCAGCATGCAAGGTTGATTGAACCAATTTCATTTCTCCACCAAATTGGTCTTAAGAAGCACCTTCTTAACAACACGAAGGGCGTAATATGCGCCCCTGTCCTTGATCATATGTGCATTTTTATATATATAGGAAAAAACAGTTGATGAATGAGATGTAAAAGACAACATGTGCGCAGGACACCAAACGAAAGCAATATGCAACCTACCTAAGACGAGAGATCCCCGTTCAGAACAATTTAGCTTCAGTTTATGTTTGTTTTGGTTGGTTAATTACTAAGTTCGATTTGCAAGACTGGAATTATTGTGTGAAGCGTTATGCATCACTAGCGTTTATGCAAAAATCATACGTCATGGAATAAAAAAGAAAACATAAGCACGGAAGAAAATAAAATTTGCAATAGTAAATCAGCGGATGTATCGCTGTACCAAAATTACATATTTACGTTTCATATAATTATAGTTCGTCATAGAAAAAGGAAGGTTATAGATAATACGTTGCCAAAATAGAAATAAGCGATAGAGAAGGAAAGGATACACTAATGGTGTTAGACGAAGTATAGCAAAATTATATTACTGCTTTATTTCCATTGATTTACTGAACATTTGTGTTCGAATACTTCTCAGTAAAGTTTGATAAAAGATCTGTTTCACTTCTACTGTTACAAAAGTAAATACGCCATTAACATTATATAAGTTTCATATGAAAAGCATAATATTGAAATGACGCAAATCAGGAAGATTTATCATCGGCTTATTACTATAGAGGAATAACCAAATAAAAAAAGAAAATAATGGGCTAATACACATTAAAATATTTGTATATATTACATAAAATTAAACCCAAATAAAAAAAATAGCTTCACCTTTATTTGAATTCCCTTTTTCGCTTATTAATAAAGACACACACATAATGAAGTACAACTAAAACAGACATTGATAAATTCAATATTTAAAGAGTTACCTGTTTAAAATTTTCCCAATACAATTTCAAGTTTGGGATAAACATTAATTCCATTGTTATCAGGAATAATAATAATAATAACAATAATAGCAAGAGGTGTTACAGCATTGCGTTTTACTTCCTTGTACGAAATAAAAAGGAAGTATTGTAATTGCGAAAAATTTCGGGCATCATATTTCAAAGAAAATATCCATTTTGACAGCTATCGAATGCAATTTAGCGATGTTTCTGAGTGACATCTGTACGTAAGGACAAACTAAATGACTCTCTTTTCCCCAAAAAAATTATAAAACTGATTTAAAATGGGTTCTGAAGACATTTTTTTCGTGGTGTCGGTGCGTACGTACGTAGTACATATTTCGCGTAACTCAAAAACTAGTAGCCTGAGAACATTGAAATTTCGTATATAGGACTGCTATAGCATGTAGATGTGCACCTCCTATTTTGGTTGCACTCGGTCACACCAAAAGTATATGTATATATATATCCACTCTGTTACTCGGCTCAGTGAGCTCAGTCTCTTTATTCTTATATGTTTGTAAATTAGGTATTTTTTTACTTAAAAATGATTAAATTATGTTGTTCTAATCTTCCGGTTAAGGTTTTTATGCTTTTAGTTAACCTGCATGTTACAGTTATAGAATTATAAGCAATTTAAAAGTTTTTTAAGTGAGGTTAAGTCCAATTTTTTTCGGCCATGGCGACTATATTTGTCTCCATTTGAAACTCAGCAGAATAGTGAATTTGTTGCCAATCTAGAGAAACTAAGCTTCACAACAACAAAGATACTTAACCATAAAATTTAGTTCAAGAGCATTAAAATAATTTTAAATTGAGCATAGCTTTAGAATTTCCGATACACAGTCTCACGCGCTGGAGATAAAAATGTTTCTTCTGTACTACGTGGCCATAGTTCGCTTTGAAATCCTTGGGTTTGGTAATCGAGAATTCGCTAAAGTTTTACAAAATATGAAATCGATAATAAAACAAATTGCAAATTGCAAATTTGGGCTTCCAGATGTCCATATTCGCAGCAGGATTACGTCATTCAAAATTTGATGGCTCTCGGTACCGTTGTTTTATCAGAATGCGAGAAACTTGCATACATTTATGCAGATTCTTCATTATTTAATTTCTTCAAATATCATACAGGGCGGTAATATTTGGTGGCAACAATTTGAAAAGTTAAACGGACATTCAAAGTGATTCGACACAAAATTTCGAAACGAAAACAATAGTTCTTAAGGGACAAAGCTCCTTTGGACTAAAAATTTATAAAATACCAGCGTTAATAATGTTTAAAAAATCAAAAAAATAAAAATAAAATCTGAAAGTTTCAGATTATAACAGTTCTTCAAAAGGTTTTGTAAGGTTTTATGTTCTCGCTCAGCTCGTAGTCTACCAGCCTGCTCTTATATTTACTCCTGCTAAACCAGTTTTTTTAGGTTAATTTTTATTAAGCATTGTTTCCTTCGAACTTACACCACATAAAAAGAAAATCACAAATGTTGTAAAAGCTGCATAGCTGTTTATGTTTCGAATTTCCAATGCCATGTAAGATAATAAGATGTAGACAAGATGATAAGTGTTGGCATATATTTCAATACTTCTCAGTTCATCATACCAATATTCAGTTTTCTTAGTCAGAAGGCAAATTTTTGTCTTTTTATTATTTTTTTTAATGTCTCAGCTTTATATATTAAATATCAGATTCTTTGCAACCATACCACATAAGATTATATTAAACAGGAAAATCATAAAATATTTACAAACAGCATACCTTCTGAATTATAAATAGAGTGTTATATGTTGTCATTCTAAGTCCTATAATTAACAAAACAATTCTTTAAAAAATAGCGACTCGTGCGTCAAGCCGCCTAAATAATTATTATAAAAAAGAAAAAGTATACAATGATTTTAATGAGTGCGCGTAGTGTAATTTCATAAAAGTACGGAAATTTTCTAATTTGACATCTCGTGATATTAATAAATGTTTATTTAAATAAATCAAATTAAAAAGTAGAAAGAATATTCTTAAAAACCGCGCTTATATTGCTTTAAAATGATTTAATTTATTACCGAATAACCTTCTAGATTAAATTTAAAAGTATCTTAGGCTTTACTGAATGGCAACATGCTGGCGCCTCAATACATTGCTTTCAGAGAGCGGAGTTTGTTAATTAAAACTGAAAGACAAAATAACTTACATTTCTTCGAAAGCAGCAATCTCGAACGTTGGAAATGAAAAAAAGTTTTATTTCGAACAGTGTTGCCGCTGCTGGCTTTGAAATCTTTGAGTTTCTTAATCAAAAATTCATTTAAGTTTTACAAAATTTAATATAAATATTAAAACAAATTTGAAATTAAGAATTCGACCTTCCAGGTGCACATGCTCGGGTGGAAGCGTAGGTTATTCAAAATTTCATTGTTTTTAGTAACATCGTTATTTACAACACGGGGAACACACATACATACATACATACATACAGATCCTTCACTGCTGAATTTCTTTAAAAATAATATATGGTGATAATATTTGGTGGCAGCAATTTGAACAGTGTTATGCCGTTTATAGTGAACTAAAGCAAAAACTCATATTGAGACTTTAAAAAAGATGTTATGTAAACTACTAAGGGAGTTTGACTTTGACAAAACCTGAATTATGATTTTAACCTTCTTCTTTGTTTTATATTAAGACATTTAAAGAATATAAATACTTACAGTGTTAATATTTACAGCTAGAAATGTCGCTCAGACTAAAACTATATGTAAAGGGCAGATAGCACACTAACAATTGGTATATATGAAAACAAAATTAAGAAATAGTTTGTCTTTCTCTATATCGTAAGGAAATAATACAAAATTTAAAAGTTGCGTTGAATAACCATTACTTGAAATAGATATAAAAATTCCATGGTTGGTAAACTTTTTTCTATTTCGAAGATCAGTATTTTATTTTATAGCATAAAAAATAGCCTTGAAGGTTAAAGAGACATTAAGTTATTTCGATACTGGAGACGTGAAAAATTATCAGTGCCCTCTCCGGGACTCGAACCTCGCACCTCTCGAATACGCTCCCGGTGTGCTCACTATTACACCAAGAAGGCATGCAAAGAAGGCGGGAGAAATACCTTATATATTTCCCCTTTTAAAGGGCTGGGTTTAGGGGACCCAATCGCCAAATCCTGGTGATGAAGAATCATCATTCTTCACTTTTTTTTAGTTCGGGCGCCACTGTAAAGACATTAGGATTTTTAATGCTAAGAGACTTGAAAAATGAGCAATGCCTTCGCCGGAACTCGAACCTAGGACCTCTCGTTACGGGCCGAACGTGCTGACCACGAAGGCATGCTAATAAAGCGAGAGAACTACCTTATAATTTTTTAGTAAATATTTGATGAAAACTGAGTAGAAATTTCTCATTATAACGCGTAGATAAAAACAAAATTTCAAACAAAAACGAAGGATCGTAACAAAAAGAACTGAATGATTATTTGTCACCGCTTTGTAAATGAATAATATGAATAACTATTTTCAATGGTAAAGATAAAATATTGTTATAATTTTGAAATTATAATAATATTCATTATTTTTCGTCTACTAAAAAAAATTTCTTTAATAGAAACAATATTTTAAAACCAAAAACAATTAGTTTTAAAAAGAAATTAATTAATCTCTATAGATACTTTAATTGATAATTTAATACTAATTAAAGTCCTTTTACAGAAATTAAAAAAAAAGAAAACGTGAAAGGTTTCAGATTTTAAATTCCGTCCAAAGGGACATTTTTTAACAATTTGTGTGTTACCTTTACTTATTAAACATCATCATCTTTGGACTTAACCATAAAATTAAACCATAAAATTAAGTTCAAAAGCAATATCGCAAAATAACTTTAAAATGAGTATATTTTTCGAATTTCTGATACACAGTCTCACGCGCTAGAGATAAAAATGCTTTTTCTGTACAACGTTGCCATTGCTCGCTTTGAAATCCTTTAGTTTGCTAATCAAAAATTCGTTAAAGTTTTACAGAATATGAAATCGATAAGAAACCAAATTCCAAATTTCAGCTTCCAGATGCCAATATTCGGGTGTACACGTTCAATATTAAAAATTCGATGGCTGTAGGTACAGTTGTTTTTTACAGTGCGAGAAACATACATACATTTATACAGATTCTTCATTATTTAATTTCTTTAAATATAATACAGGGCAATAATATTTGATGACAACAATTTGAAAGTGAAACAGCGGTTTTAGTGAATCAATGCAAAATGCCAAAACGAAAATAATAGTCCTTCTGAACAAATTGCCGCTTTGAACCAAAAATTCTGATACTTATGCCACATTAAAAAAATCCTAATATTTATGCCATCTGAGGAAGACATTGTCCTTCCAATAAAAGGATGATAAATTACCTCACCCTTTTATATTTTAACATATTAAAATGGGTACTATTTCTGGAAGTTCTCAGTTCTTCCATTTTTCCGAATCACTGAATTCGTGAATGTACGCTCATCAGTAACATGCATTATTCAAAATACTCGTATATCAAAAACTTTATTACGACGGATACAATTTATTTTTATCGGATCTTAAAGAACACATTTATCATTTTGATTGATGGCCAGAAACGTATTTTACGCTTCTTGAAGGAAGCTTGAAATCGCCATTTTGTACACTTTCTAACATTCTCTGAATAATTTATTTCTTATAGCAATTTTATACAGATTCATTTTGAAACATATTTTATACGTCTTGTTACTAGGTTTAAAAAATGTTCACAATAATAATGCGGTTTAATACTCAGATTCCGTAACTTTATAACATTATTGTATATTATATCTTCTATGTGTTCATTTCCCTTTTGCGGTGCATTGATTAGACATTAAAAAACAAAGTCTTTGTGTGTGTCTTTTTAGAAACTTTGTGTCTGAAGTTCTATTATTATTACTGAAACTAATAATTTGATCATTTCAAAGAACATTATTCTTAGTTTCAAGCACTTCTTGTGGAAGGAAAAATATTATTTATTGAGCCATTGTAGTCTCAAGATTAAAATAAATATTTATCATACTGAAATAAATACATCTGACTGACGAACGTCTGAAATGACTGATATCATTTTGAAAGCATTAGAACTATTAGACTTTTGCAAATTGTAAATAATATAATGAATGAAGTGATGGATGAAAAGAAGATGAGAAATTTATTGCAATTGACCAACTACCGACAAATTAACAATCATAGCTGCGTGTCTCTGACAAGCTATGTAACAAAAGATGTAATGCTCAGACAAACAATCGCATGCGAAATGACGATATTTGTTAGGCAATTTGGATATGTTGATGTCATAAACAATTACATTATAGTCTTTATTTACTTTGCCTTACTTTATGTTACACTGCAATCATGCATACTGCTTGTCGAACTGACAACATCGGAATCAATTCCAAATCTTGGAGCAGAAGATCTTTAATTTCCCTTTCGAAACACAGCAATCTATTGCATACTAGAGAAGCAAAGTCGTATATTAACATATATCGTATATTAACATAACATATATGTACGATTCAAAAACGTCATAAGAGCTTCTCAGCAATTCTGATTTACACTGCAAACCCAAAACATTATGACCATTTACTCAATAATGCGTTGCGAGACCTGTGGCCTGCAAAACAGCTGCAGCTTGCCTTGGCATGGATAACACTTGCTCTTGAAGACTGAAGACAGATTGTACCAAAAGTCTAAATCAGGGGTCAAGCAAGGTCGAGATATTCCGACACGGTGGTTGGTTGTTGAGCTCTAAGCTGCCTCTACATGGCATCCCAATTGATATCTATCGGATTAAGATTCGGCAAGTGAGGTGACCAGAACATTAATTGGAATCCATCCTTATGAATCTCGAACCACTCCAACACAATTCGAGCTTTACGAAATGGGGCGTTGGCCTGCTGGAAGATTCCATTTCCAGTTGGGAAGACTGATGCCATCTAATAGTGCAGTTGATCCGCAGTTATGTTCAGATAGTCGTAGCTTTCATGTACTGTTCTACCACAACTAAGAGTCCTAGAGCCGCCCATGAAAACGTTCCCCAAAGCATATTACCGCCACTACCAGCCTGTGTATAACCTCCTGTACAAGCAGGGGAGCAACTATTCGCCAGAAGACAATGTACCCTGATACGATCATCGACGTGACGAATGAGAAATCGTGATTTATCCGACCTGGCAACTGTCTTCCACTTATCCATAGTCCAGTCTCGATGTTCCCTTTCTCACTGTAGGCCTAGTTGACGATGACACTTGGCCAACAGAGGCACAGGAGTAAGACGTTTCCTGCGCAGTCCCATATCCAACAATGTCCGCTGAACTGTGTGTCCTGAAAAGCTTGCAGTTGGACCTGCACTGTATTGGGCTATCAGCTGAGCTACTTTCTGGTACCGATTTTGCTGTAACAAGCGAGATAGTCTCCGACGTCCTTTCCCTTTGATGATGCATGGACATCCAGCACCTACTACTGGTTTCATCGTCATTTATTCACTTTGCATAAATAGTAATAACGTCAGATCGTGAACGACCTACCAGTCGCGCAGTATCGGAGATACTTGTTCCGAGTCTTCGAGCCATTACAATCTGCCCTCGGACGTCATCCAGAAGAGTTTATTGAAAAATGTAGAGATGGTCTTAATGTTTTGGCTCGTCAGTGTAGAAACGTCTGTAGCTTAGTCTTTTCGATTTTACCACTGTTACGTTAAATTGCACTGCAGAGGTTATATTACACATTCAATATGACGAGTTTTGCCGTTCCGCTAGGTAGATCTTTCCCTGATCATCCAGACAGCTTAGCTGTTAACTGTCATAGTTTTTGTAGTTCGATTATCAACAGTTTGTCTTTCAAATTAAAATAGTACCTTGCTTAATTAATTGAGTGATTTAAAAGCAATACGCTTACTTCTTAAAAATTTATGTATTTATTTTATCTTCTAATAATATTTCCAACTGATTTAATTTTAAATATATATGATTCAATTGATTTATAATATAATTAATTGATATCCTTATAAACATTTGATATATTATTTCAGCTAGTAAAAATATTTCTAACCTCATATCTTATCTATATACTAATCTACAGAGCATTTAATTGCTCTCAGCATAACAAAATGAATTTTCTGTATTTTTGTTTAAACTGCAATATTAAATAATAACTGAAACCGCTTTTAAAGCTTTAACAGTTTCCTCATTTGGCAAGAACATTAAAATGATGAGTAGTACTCTCTGGTCAGGTGCGGATACAATTTTAAAATGTTAACAAAGCATATTATAATTCGTTCTGCTTTTCGCTTTTAGCGTTTTTAATCAGCATACATTCATTCAAAAGAGGATGAAAGTTATTCGGATATTCTGAGATTCTTTAAAACGTCCATCGATTTTTAGAAGTTCAAAATGCATTCTTGCTTTAAGTTAATGAAATGGGTTTCGGTTCCTGAATGAGCAAATAACTATTAAAGACTGATGATGATGACTTTTTTCGAAGTTCATAATTGTTAATAAAATTTTTGCAACATAATAATCTGAATTTTTTTATTTGCTAAAAATAATGCTTTTTTTTGTTTTCAAAATTCTGTCGATACGACTTTTCCGCCTTTGATAATAAAGTCAGAAATTGTTTTACTTCAGATTTCATTTCTAAATGCTTTAAAATAGTTCAATGTTTCTCATCTATCTTAAATAATTTTATTTAACACATCATATACAGATTTTGTATTTAATTTCTGCTGAAAAATTTTTATGAAATTTTGAATTCAATAAATAACGAACAGAACTGATAATAATACAAACAAAAATGTGTCTATAATTCTGGGGTGTAAAGCCAGGTAACTTTGAAAATAACTAAACCAATTCTATTAATTAAATATAAAAGATTGGATACATGACGAAAACATTACACTGAAAAAAAAATGCGAATGGAAATCGATTGCTGTATGTTAAGTCTTTAACCTTGCACCAGCACAGAATAATCAATGAAGCCCAGAATGCAAAGTTCCTGACCGATGCAGCGTCTGATACAAAACGAGTAATTTTGTGCAATAATGTAAAAAATAACTTAATTTTTTAAATTTGGGTCTAAAGCAAATAATGGTGTCAAACTAGCTATTTATTGCAAGTATCCCTCCTATGTGTCCTATTTTGTGTGTATAGTGTCTGCTATTTGTGTGTATAATGTCTACGACGTCATTTGGCGCATTTCTGTGTTGTAAGTACCTGACTGGTTCTGCTATAATTTTTGCTTCAGTCCCCAGAGGCATAGGTTTACAGACGCAACACTGGATTTCCGAAAGTTATTACTACTCTAAGAAAAATATAAAAACGCAGGATATTGGATCGGAATTCAAAGTTCCCTTTTTAGCCCAAAGGGGTCATTTTCCCAGATGGGCTATTAATTTCGTTTGGGCATTTTGCGTTTATTCATTATAAACGGCGAATCACTTTCTAAATTTTTGCGACCAAATATTAGAGCCCTGTATTGTATTTAAAGAAATTAAATAATGAAGAATCTGCATAAATGTAGTGTGTTTCTTGCATTTTGATAAAACAACGTAATCCTCCTCCGAATATGAGCATCTGGAACCCAAATTTGGGATTTGGAATTTGTTTTATTACCGCTTTCATATTTTGAAACCCTTTAACAAATTTTTGATTAAGCAACTCAACGACTTCAAAGCGACCAATGGCAACACTGTACGTTAAAAAAAAATCTCCAGCGCCCGAGACTGTGTATCGGAAATTCTAAAGATAAGTTCATCTTAAAATTATTTTGTGATATTTCTGTTGAATTGAATTTTATAGTTTAAGTGCGAAGAACATGATATTTAATAAATAAAGGTAACACAGAAAACGCCTAAAATCTGAAGCTTTCAGATTTTTTTTTAACTCAAAGGAGCGGTTAGCTCAGAAGGGCTATTAATTCCGTTTTGGCATTTTGCGTCGATTCACTGTAAATGTCCGTATCACTTTTCAAAATGTTACCACCAAATGTTCCCGCACGAATGTTTTGGTTCGTCAGTGTAGAAACGTCTGTGGCTTAGTTCAGATAGTCCATCTGTAGTTTAGTTCAGAGTTCTTTAAATATATATTTAAAGAAATTAAATAATGTAGAATTTACATAATGTAAGCATGTTTCTCGCATTGTGATAAAACAACGGTACCTAGTGCCATCAAATTTTGAATAACGTAATCCTCCTCCGAATATGGGCATCTGGAAGCCCAAATTTGGGATTTGGAATTTGTTTTATTATCAATTTCAAATTTTGTAACACTTTAACGAATTTTTGATTAAGCAACTGAACGACTTCAAAGCGACCTATGGCAACACTGTACGAAAAAAAAAATATTATCTCCAGCGCGCGAGACTGTGTATCGGAAATTCTAAAGATATGCTCATTTTAAAATTATTTTGCGATATTGCTGTTGAATTAAATTTTATAATGTAAGCAAGAAGAACATGATATTTAATAAATAAAGGTAACGCAGAAAATATTAAAAAAACGCCCTTCGGGGCGTAATGAGAAATCTGAAAGCTTTCATATTTTTTTAATATGTGCGAGCGCGTGCTTGCGTGCGTGCGTGCGTGCGTGCGTGTGTGTGTGCGTGTGTGCATGTGTGTGTGTGTGTGTGTAATGTGCCCGGGCTTGTAATTAGATGTTTCACTTTGTTCTTCTAATTATATTTTTTTCTTTCTTTTCTCTCCTCCCTCTTTTACTCTGTCTGGGAAGCAGGCCATTTTTCTGTATAAAGTGAATTTACATTCACTAGGCGGGCCGGGTTGTGCCTAAATTGTAGCTAACCAATTAGGTTTACAGTTTTGCAGCTACTGTTGAAATCCTATCAGATTTGGAGCAAAATGCTGTCCGAGTGCAGATTCCTAATTATTAGACCACTAATTAGGGTCCTTAATTAGAGACACCGGATACGAATTTATTAATTCTAAAGGGAGTACTTGAAATTCTGAATATATTGTCATTAAATTCTTCCTGCATCAATAGCTCATATAAACGGTATGTGCAATAATATTATTTGCTACGTTTGGAGGAATTTTGTGTTCAGATTTAAGCTTTCGAAATAAAAAGCGTACTTTCAGTACAGTTAACGGGCAGAATATAAATTCCTACATACTGCTGACATTTAAATCCAAATTTAACCAGTGTAATATATATTTAAAGGATTTGATGTTGCTAATTCTGGTGATTCCGTTCTTGGAGA
>KK115865.1:68652-81996 GCA_000611955.2 Stegodyphus mimosarum | reverse complement strand
AAAAAAAAAAAAAAAAAAAAAAGGAAAAAAAAAATACAGTTATATATCTTCCGTTCTACTGCGCCGATTGACGATTCAACTTGCGTTTTTCATATGTCGAAAGCGCAAATTAGGATATGTATTAGATTTGTATATAGCATTGTTCTAATATAGGTATTTTGAAATGAAATCAGACTTTTCTGAAATGACACATCAATGTTTTTTCCATATTTCAATTCTACGACTCAAATTATACCAAAGTGCCACGCTTTGTAAAAATCGTACAAATAGTTTTTACAAAATTAGCTCTCAAAATTTTAGCTCTTCAATGTTAATTGAATTTGATATATAACTATTAATACCTCCTTTTTTATTAAACTTATTTGAGTCTTCCGTCCACATTTCGAAATTTAGTTTCATTCCAAATAAAATTCGCCAAATTTTTATGATTGATTATTAAAATTTGTATCTTTAAATAAGTTTTTATAAATATTTCGAAAAAAATTTTGATTTAAAACCTGTAAAACTTTCAACCTCATCCTAAAGTAGATGTATTTCTTTCATTTTTTTTTCTTAGTGTATAAACCTGGTTACGTCAATGCAAAGAAAATTTCAGTAAGTAGTTTATAATTGTCGGAATTAACTGGAAATTGGAAATTTGGAAATTAAAGAATTAGAACAGTGGTAATTTTTTTAAAATTAAGTCTACGTACCATCAAGAGAAAGTTTTATGTCCGATATTTATAGAAGAAAATCATTTCTTTATCCCAGTGACTTAAAAAAGTAAAGTACTATCGCATTTAAAAAGTAAAGTACTATCGCATTTCTCTAAAAAATGAAGAATTATTCAGGTGTTGCATATGTACGTTTTCAAAGTATTCCGGCACCACCTAAAGGTCCATAAGTGAAGCCACCTGATGCTTTACCTATGGACTATTGATTTGTGTCTTGAAAAGAGCTCTTTCTAAGCACAAACTCACCACGGTTGATGGACTCTGGGAAATAGCGGGAAAGGAATGGAAAATAAGATAGCTTGAAATTTTACGAAAAGCTTTTCTATCAAGGAAATCACGAAGCTGGCGTATTGTCTAGAAAAAAGGCTATCGGAACGAACATTTAAAAACACTTTACTTTTGAAACATTAATTAAACGGCCCCGAAATATTTCTAAAAATGTGTAAACTCCTGTGTGTTATCGCCGTACTATCATTTTGGTTATGTAGACCCGATGCGGTTAGTCACCAACCCACAGCTGGTCAGATATATTACCGGACACGGCCCATTTCCAGAGTACTTCCACAGATTTGGAATCAGTGCAACAGATAGATGCACATGTGGAAAAGTAGGCACTCCGGAGCACTACCTTATCAACTGCCCACTCACCACTGCAACGCACGTCAGATTCCCTATCACAAATCAACACCCCTTCCGGAAATTTCTAGTGAAACAACGACATCTAACAATTAAGATCAGTAAGATGATGGAAAAACTGTCTGAACTGGATAAGGACCTCTGCCAAGTCATATAGTATTATTTTAAAACATAAGTGTATTTTGTCTGTCCGTTCTAATGAACCAAGTCATGCAGTATTATCTTAAAACATACGAGTACTGGGTCTGTCCTTTCTAATGAATCATGTATAATGTGTCTTTTAATACTACGTTGTACTCAGTGAATGTGAATTCATTATATATGAGAATAATTCAACGTATGTTTATATGCAGATGCAATGTACTCAAAGTATAATGCAATGTACTCAAAGATGTAACGTAATTAAGTATGATTCACCATATATGTGAATATTTCAACGCATATTTATATGTAGACGTAATGTACTCAAAGTATTATGTGTATACAATGTATCTCTCATGTATGCGTATCTACTTATCTATACATATGTATTTAGTATTATCATGCATGTGTTACGTATATCTAACAGTTGAATTTACTTATCCAAGTGAATTCTTCATAATTATAATACGCGTAACGGGTGTCAATGCGCAATGTGCACCACTGCATCTACTTACCCATGAATATGTATATATTTAATTTATTTCTGTAACTGTAATATGTATTTAATGAGACGACCTCATAATACTTAAGTCACTTCATTATAAATATAAGTATGCGTATCTACTTATCCATATGTATGATTTATTTACCTCTGTATATGTATTGTGTATCGAATGTAGGAGACTTATTTATCCAAGTTAATTCATTATAAGCTTCATGCGTATTTACTCATCTATGTATATATTTATTATATGATTTCCCCCCCATATACACTTGTATGTGTAATGTGTATCCCGTGTACATGATATACTCAAAAGCTATACAGCTTTAATAATATACTCAATACATGTAATGTAACATACTCAATACGAAGTGCAAATTCAATGTCTACCTATACCCAATGTGTATCTAAAAGCGTATGTGTATTTAGATAACGTATGTGTAATTACTCACCCATGTATATGTTTTCATCAATCAACCTCTGCATGTGTAATTTGTTTCCAATGTAGGTGTCCTCAATTACTTAAGTCAAATTTTAATTATTATTCAATGTATATGTACCTATATATCCATATATATGTATTTATTTATCTACCTCAGTATGTGTAATGTGTATCTAATAGATGGCTATCCAAGTCATATATAAGATGGCTATGCATATCCAAGTCAACTCTTTATAATAATTATAATATTAACGCGTAACAATGCGCAACGTGTGTAACAACTTACTAACCTAGGCTGCATATAATACATTCAATGCGCATTGCATATTCAATGTGTATCGAACATATGCTACGCACTTATTCATGCAAATGTATGTATATCTAATATTGGTGACCTTATTTATTCAAGTCAAACCATTATAACCTTCATTATATGTTTCTAAGTATGCGGGTTTACTCAATCATGTTTATGAATTAATTTAATTACCCCAATTAGTGTAACGTTTGGATGTAATATATACTTAATGCGTCTCCAACACGCATTTAATGTATGCATATTTATTTATCCATGTATCAGTATTTCTTTACTTATCTATGCATATGTAGCGTAATCCAAGTTATGGGTGATTTTATATATCCAAGACAAATCACTATGTTCATAACACTTTGCGACGAGTACTGTATTCTCTACTATATGCTAATGTATCCTGAACCGCATAATGTTATATATTTACCCTGTATTATATTTAGTAGCTACTGCATATATATGTAATATATATAATTATTATTGTATCACACGTATCCCAATATACAGTGTTCATATTTCTATGCATATTTTAAATGTACTTCAAGGTATATTTTAAGCAAGTCATATATTGTCAAAGTATTATTATAATTGTTATCAGTAATTAGTAATTATAATTGTTATCAGGGTCACCGTAGGAAATCTTGTAATATGTATAACTTGTTGTAACTGCATTTATAAAAATAATCAATGCATATTAATTCGGTGAGGCGCCAGTGTGCCCCCCTCTTGACATCTGGGGTTGTTCTAGTTAATGGTGGACGTGGTGCTGTACTGATTAACCAGTATGGTAGAGGCACAGTGCCCACGTCCCCCGTCACTTGGTGGTATATTTTAAGCAAGTCATATATTGTCAAAGTATTATTATAATTGTTATCAGTAATTAGTAATTATAATTGTTATCAGGGTCACCGTAGGAAATCTTGTAATATGTATAACTTGTTGTAACTGCATTTATAAAAATAATCAATGCATATTAATTCGGTGAGGCGTCAGTGTGCCCCCCTCTTGACATCTGGGGTTGTTCTAGTTAATGGTGGACGTGGTGCTGTACTGATTAACCAGTATAGAGGCACAGTGCCCACGTCCCCCGTCACTTGTACTTGTACTTGTGTGTTATCGCTGCACAAACGCAAAACATATCACAAATCATATTTCACTGCAGGAAATCTAAAACTTCATGTTATAAGGTATTTCTCCCGCTTTCTTAGCATGCCTTCGGGGTGTAGTGGTCAGCCTATTTGTGGTTCGAGTCTCAGCGAGGGCATTGCTAATTTTTCTTCTGTCCTGCTTCGAAATAACTTAATGTCTCTACAGTGGCTCCCGAACTAAAAAAGGTTATGGATGATGATTCTCCATCACCAGGATTTGGCGAATGGGTCCTCTAATGCCCAGTCGCCCTTTAAAAGGGGGAGTATATCAGGTGTTTCTCCCGCCTTCTTAGCATGCTTTCGTGGTGTAGTGGTCTGCACACTCGGCGCGTATTCGAGAGGTCTGTGATTCGAGTTCTGCCGAGGGCCTTGTTCATTTTTCACTTTTCCAGCATCAAAAATAGTTAATGTCTCTATTATGTCGTACAATTAGACCGAAAATAATTAATATTCAAAACATTTATTAATATTAAAATTTATTATGGGAAGTAAATGTTGTTTCCATTATTCTTCTGAAATTTAGTCAATGTAATAGAAATAAAATTATCGCATATTTCCAAATTTTAAAAAAATCATGTGTACTCTCACGCTCACAAAACAATTTGTAAAGTTATTATAAAGAAGAAAGTCCATCATATTCACTAGCATTTAAATAAAAGTTGGTAAGTAAAAGAAATTCCATATTCTGCATTAAAAAACAGTAGTTTTTTCCCCTCATTTATGAAAATAACTAGAGATTAACAA
Source organism: Stegodyphus mimosarum (assembly GCA_000611955.2). NCBI lineage: Eukaryota > Metazoa > Arthropoda > Arachnida > Araneae > Eresidae > Stegodyphus > Stegodyphus mimosarum. The sequence goes on along the minus strand of KK115865.1, from coordinate 77,363 downwards.
AAAAAATTCGGGGAAGCAGCGGAAGATAATGTTTCAAGAAACAAAAATGCATACATACCGAATAATTTAATAATACTTTTTTTTCTCAAATAATTATTTCATGTACAATTTATTTCAGTATTTTTTAAAATATGCAACATTTCTAAATGGAATACGACTTTGAAGAAGACTTAATTTTTCTCGTTCATACTTTTCAATTAAATTAAAATACTTTAATTTTTTTATTACTTCTGTTATATGATAATGATTTAACTTTCACAAAACAGTAATGTTTTTAAACATTTGTCAGAAGAAAAGATATATTTTCAGAAACAAGAATTATTTTTTTTTTCTTATGGAACATTTGTCGAGTAAAAATATTTTGAAGGTCTGCGCTGCAAAGAATTTAAAAATAAATATTCTTATGGAAAAAACACAAATTCCTGAAAATGGAATCCTAAGAACAGCCACTGGTATTATTCTAGGCGATAAGATTATTTCTCAGACATTGACAAACTCATTCATTTCCCATTCCTAACACAGAAAGTGTTCCCAACATGAGATATTCAATTCTACACAAGGAAGACGTTAAATCAGAAGTCATATTAAAAACATTCATCTAATTGTATAAGGTATATCTCCCACATTCTTAGCGTGCCTTCGTGGTGTAATGGTCAGCACACTGAGCCGGTATTCAGAGGTCCGTGGTTCGATTCCCGGCGAAGGAATTGCATATTTTTCATGTCTCCTGCTTGTAATTAACCTAATGTCTCTACACTGGCGCCCGAACTAAAAGGGTTGTGGATGATGACTCTCCACACCCAGGATTTGGCGACTAGGTCCCCTAAAACCCTAGTCGCCTTTTAAAAAGGGGAGTATATAAGGTATATCTCCCACATTCTTAGCGTACCTTCGTGGTGTAATGGTCAGCACACTGAGCCGGTATTCAGAGGTCCGTGGTTCGATTCCCGGCGAAGGAATTGCATATTTTTCATGTCTCCTGCTTGTAATTAACCTAATGTCTCTACAATTGTAGAATAAAGGAATTTGCTTTCCTCACAGGAATCGCTTCTGGTATTTTGTCATATTTAGTCCAAAGGGCTTTAGCCTTGAAGTTTATGGTTTAGCCCAAAGGAGCATGTTGCTGTTGAAGTTTATGGTTTAAGTGCGAAGAACATGATATTTTTTATAAATAATGATAACACACAAAACATTTAAAAAAGCACCCTTGGTCGCTCAAAGCAGAGTTCAATTACACTCAAAGCAGAGTTTTTTCCATTTGCATACACATACACGTTTGGAGAGCATTTGGGCTAAAACTATTTAAAAATAGCCTATCTTTAGAATTTTCGATAAGCGGTCTCGCGAGCTGGAGGTAATTTTTTTTTCTGTACAATGTTGTCATTGCTCGCTTTGAAATCATTCTGTTAATCAAAAATTCTTTAAATTTTTAGAATATATTAAACAGGTAATGAAACATATTCCAAATTAGGGCTTTCAGACGTCCATATTCGGTGGAAGTTTACGTTATTCAAAATTTGTTGGCTCTAGAATCCGTTGTTTTTACACAGTGCGAAAAACATGCATACACTCATGCAAATTTCTCAGTATTTAATTTATTTAAATATAATACAGGGCGATAATATTTGGTGGCAGCAATTTTAAAAGTGATTTAGACTTTTATAGTCATTCAATGAAAAATCTCATTTTGAGGTCAATAGCCCTTCTGGGCTAATGCTCCTTTGGGCTAAACTATCAAATGGATTGTGGTTCGTAAAATAGCAAATATCTGACGTGATCACTTTTGAAACCCTCACCCCGCTCTTAAATGTAACAGTAGGTTTAAAAAATTAAGACACTTTATTTCTTTTTTGTAGCATCATTTAATATTTTTATTATTTGCTACAAATACATAAATTTTATCTGAACTATTTTCCATTACAAATACAAATACAGTAAAACTCAAAGGCATTTCTAATTATGACAGCACTGGCTGCATTTCGCAGAATTACATGGGTACTTCGATTTCGGATATAACCCCATAAATGGTAGCTCAGAGAAATGAATTTCGTTCTCCATTGGTAAGCAGTGACAGTAAAAATCTGTCTGAAACATTTTGTTGACTGCTTCAAATGCAGTTAGTTTACCTGCTTGACACTGCACTCTCCATCTGTGAGAAGTAGCAAGACTTATTTTATTAAACCAGAACCCTGCGGTATCGACAGCATTCGAAGAAGAAATGTAGTTTTGTTCTTCGAAGCTGAAAATTCTTGCCATTACTTCTTTTGTATAATTCATTGCTAGTGGTCTCTCTGATGGGGGAAAGGATATTATGCTCTGCAATGAAAACTGGAGGTAAGGGATCGGGATAATCATACGAGGGCACCGAGTATACTCGGGCGAATCACCGCATGATGGTTTTCTCGCCCCGAGGTAACTCGGGTGAATAAGAAAACGGTAGCTCACATTATTTTAAAAAATAACAAAGCAGTGTATGAGCGAAATGGAACGAAGCTGAGTCACTGGATCGAAAAGGAAAAGTTTGTCCGATCATTGTATTGTCTTTTTCTGAATCAAAACATTGCTCAATCCCTTAATATTCATTATTTTCCCAAAATGGATGAATATTTTGAGCTATGTTGGCCTCATTGGAAGCAATAATCTAAACACACTCGTGTTTGATTGCCTGTGAAGACAATAAAACACGAAAGTGAAAGATATATCTCTCGAAAATGAAGAATATTTTCTAAATTAATTTTCATCATCCATGGCCATACCGTGGTGATTACAGGTATCAAAATGTTTATTCGGTTTTTGCTAAACGACTTGACGAATTGGTCACCACCTCGTATAAAGAGCACCAGTGCAAAAGATTGTAGGAGTATACTAATATATCAATATGTGATAGTGTTTAACACTTTTGCACCGACTGTCACGAGTACGTGCCAGCAAGAAACGCTCTCATTTCCCGTCAACACGCTCGCATGCCAGAGCGTTTTCTCGTTCACCCTCGGCCGTCAAAGATTTGTGCCAGTGTCCAGAAACGTTTTAAAACGTTTCTAAAAGCTATAACTTTTGACACAAGATGGCATTGTTTGTTTATTGGGTTTCAAATACATGTAGATTTGACCTTCTGCTCAAAATGAAAGTAGCATGACTCGCATACATGTGATTTTTGATTATATAAACATAAGAGGAAAGGAATGCTTCTGAATGAAATGCTTTATGACAGCTCTTTAAGGTATCATACATGTTAAAATTAGCGTTTAAATATCTTTTTCCTTTACATGAAAATATATAATAAAAAGCTCACTTTGAGAAATAATTTTCGGAAGCGCTATTCAAATTATTCCAAAGTTTTAACTGATAACGTACATTAATAAAAAAATACAAGAAAGTCTCTTTACAAAAAATAAATCTTTCGCTTGAACTGGAAGATAGACACTCAGTGAGCTCAATATCTGACAAAATGTCCATATGAGAATCATTAGAAATACCGCTTCTAACTCTTTAGGAAATGAATCATCAATCTCATTCATATCACTAATTGACTCAGTTATCATTCTTCAGATTAAAAAAAATTGATCGGTGTAATAAACTGAAGTAAAGGTATATAAGAAAACTGGAGCGTTCCGAAATAAAAACAATGCAAAATATAACAGAACCTCACATAGCAACCCTAAAAGACTCTACATAGTAGCGAAAAAAAAGAATACAAAAAAAGATTAGAAGCGATATAGAAATGCGCATGTTTATATCACGAGAAAAGCTCTCTGGCACGAAAGCGTGCCGGCCGGGAAATGAGTGCGTTTCTTGCTACCACGTGGACTTAGGTTTAATAGCAAAATACCCTCCGGCTTTGAACAGACACTCGCGAAAGAGACTGCCGGCCCCAGGGATAATCGCGAATTTGCGCTTCCCGTCGCGAAAGGGTTAATCTATTCAAGTGATCTTTATGGTTATCGGTGGGCAAAGACGAAAGAAGTCTTTAACTTTGGAGACAGACTATGGTACACAAACCGTATTTACTATAAGGCGAAGCTAGGTTCCCGATCCAGAACTGACTATTTTAGAAGCCGTAACTCCTAACTCTCCATATACCAGCACAATACTTCTGAGGGACTCCCTGGAGTCGGTTTTCATACGGAACTTTTGTCTCGTGTTTCCAAGAAAAATGATATTCCGGCCCTGTTACTACAATCTGCTTTGGAAACTATACACGCATTTCCCGCTGAAGCTACCCTTATATATACTGATGGGAGTAAAAGCGAGGACTCGTTCCGGTAGTGGTGTTGTCATTAAATGCACAAATGGAAATATTGTTAAAATAAAGAAAAGGAATTCTGACTTCAGCTCGGTTTTTAAGAGTGAGCTTATAGCCATCGATGAAGGACTAAACGCTATTTTATCCTTTACAGATCTTAAGGCAGTCTGGTTTTTGACTGACAGTCGTAGCGCCACCCAATATCTTTCAAACTGGCGAAGAGTTGGTGATAGGACCGGAAGTGCAATTCTTAGCAAACTTAAGAAGGTCTCATCACTCTGTGAGGTACACCTTCAGTGGATTCCTTCCCATGTTGACATTTGGGGGAATGAAATGGCGGACATTCTGGCGAAGGAGGGTTCTGAAGAACCATTACCAGTTACCAATTCACTGACATATCTTGAACTGTACTCCATTAGAAGACATGCAGACAGGCAAATTTGGCTCGTTCCGCCGAATCATCCCTGGTATCAAGCTGATTGTCCTGGAAGATCCCTTGCTATTGACTGCGATAGATGTGTTCAGACAACACTTTCTCGATTCTTCAGTGGACACCTGAAAGGACTCACTTTGGAGAGAGGTTACAAGATGCACCCAATTTGTTCTAAATGTCAAAATGCACCGGCTTCACCGACACATATACTTGAGTGCCTGGAATTGTCTCTTGAGGACCTTTACAAGTCTCCAGTGCTTGTTTTCGATTTTCTGAAGGTGAATGGACTCATGGACCTCGTCTAGTAAATTCCTAGACATGGAGATAAGCAACAACAACAACAAAAACAATCTGTAGTATATTGTGGGGCCATCATTATTACAGTATCTTTACTTATTTTTCACCACGACAAAGCCCGACCAGATCTGTCTTCTTAAAGATACTGTCTCCTTAAAGATGAAAACAAGCTTTCGTAAGATTGTTCCCGTATTTTTGCAAACTGGCTAGTCAGCTAGATCATTTGGTTTTTCGTACCTTCGGATATTATTCCTATTTCTAAACCAACTAGTCTCTTGTATCTGAGCCAAAGGCGGCAGAGCAATGCACATGTTCCTTTCACTTCCGCAGTTGCTTTATCCAAATAAAAAGGGTTATTTCTTAAAGATCTCTTGGGCTTTCTTTCGTTTTCATCTTAATCCACTCAGTCTTCTTCTCATTACACTTATCTCTGTCTTATAAGAACACACCTAATATATCATTAGCTGCAATGTTTACTATATGGAGAAGAAATAAATAGCTACATTTCATATAAGCAGAAAGGACAGCCTACTTATAGTTTTCAATCTGTTTTCATGAAGTTCTCTACTTATTTTAAAATGCTTTCTAATCGTTAAATATATGCTTAGGACGAATATTTAGGGAAGTAAAATTGAAGCCTTTTTAAAAGCACTTTTATAATTGGAATTTATTGACTTTTCGTTTCTTCTGAAAACAAAATTTAGCTTCAGCATCTAAGCAGTTCCACCAAAAGATTTCTTAAAGTCAAAAATAGCCCCTTTTGTAATTCAAATGTTTGTGTAAATAGAATAGGTTTTTATCAAAAAAAGTAGACTATCTCAGCGCTGAGTCTGAAGTCTGAATGAAAGTTAATACAGCAGAGAGAGAGAAATCAGATACAAAAATTTAAGCTGCCACAGGGAAAGTGGAAAGCCTGCACCTCCAAAATACAATCTATCAAAGTTTTTTTAAGATCGTCTAGACCGATGTATTATATTTTTCTCTTATTCTTCGTGGGGAAAGAAATACCTAAAAGGTATACGTTTAAAAATCATATATTTATGTAAATCACACTACATTCCTCCAGAAGAGTAAATATTAATAAAATGTATCTTTATACGAAAGTACTTTTTTCTATGACCTAAATTCTTTCTCGTACGTAACAAGCAGTGTAAAGTACAGTGTTTAAAATGGGACTGCATGAAACAAATATCTCTGGAAAAATATTTGTTTGCTTAAAGATCAAAGGCATTGGTTTAAGTTTAAGAAGTGAATCAAATAAGGTACATTTGTGACTGCAAGTCTAATGTAGTATATTGATCAAGAAGTAAAAATTTAAATTTTTGACCACCACCTCTTTCACTGAAAATACGAAAAGGCATCATCTCAGGAAGCCCACTGACCATCTCACATCGCAATGGGCCACCCTGTGTGCCAAGCTAAAACTACCTAATAGAGATACCAAGATAAAACTAACTAATAGAGATACTAAGCTAAAACTACCTAATAGAGATACCAAGATAAAACTAACTATTAGAGATACAAAGGTAAAACTAATTAATAGAGATACCAAAGTAAAACTAATAGAGATACCAAGCTAAAACTACCTAATAGAAACGCCAAGATAAAACTACCTAATAGAGATACCAAGATAAAAACTAACTAATAGAGATACCAAGCTAAAACTACCTAATAGAGACACCAAGATAAAACTGCCTAATAGAGATACCAAGATAAAACTAATAGAGATACCAAGATAAAACTAATAGAGATACCAAGATAAAACTAACTAATAGAGATACGAAGATAAAACTAACTAATACCAAGCTAAAACTACCTAATAGAGATACCAAATAAAACTAACTAATAAAGATGCCAAGCTAAAACTAACAAAAATAATGAAGTTCTGGGTACAAATTTATGCAGGTTCCAGCCATGCCAATAGATTACTTCCTTGATTTAACTTTCCTTATCATATAAGTTATCCTCGTTGTTAATGCGTCGTTGTTAATCCCTTATCATCCTCGTTGTTAATTGATAGACTTTCATGATGTAATTAATATTGTGTAATTAAGTTTTAAAGTACTTTTAATTCGTATCTGAAACATAGTATTTAGTATCACAATAGGGTCTGTGTAATAAAATGTTTATGCATGCTGTACATGTTAACAGGTTAAGTTTTCCATAACCATGCGAAGTCAAGTATGTATGTATATACATTAAGTATAGGTTGTTTAAATTGCTGTTTGAGTTGTTATATAATAATACAAAGAAAAGTACTAAGCATGTTAATATGTAAATAATATAACTGCAACAATTCGCTAAAATATAAAGGGTAGAATGAACAATGCAGTACTTAATGTATTAAAAACATGGCTTGCATAATCGAATAACGTATTTTAGGCATCGGCGTTAATTAGATCAGCAAAATAAATTTAATTAGATATTTTAGAGTATTATGCGTGTAATGGCACATTGGACAGTATGATATGCGTACGAGAATAGAAAAAATTGTAAATATATTAATTTGCAAAAATTTAAGTCTGACATGGATTTCTGACTTACCTAATATACAAGGTATGACTCTGTGAATAAATAATATAATTGTAATTTCTATTAAATGATTCTGTTTGAATACGAATATTGTCTTATATACTATTACACAGTCCAGTCACATTAATGTGACCACCAAGTACTTTCCATGTCAGAGTTAAATAACCAATCACAGAAGGCAGGTGGCAGCACAGTGCAGTTGAGCGTATATAAAGGGTGTGTGAGGGCTTCGGAAAACATTTCCAATCAGAGAAAAACTAAAACTATTCGGGACTGAGGTTCCGCTAGTGAAAAGTCCCACTTATTTAGGACTTAAATATAATTCAAATTTTCAATGGAGCGACCATATAAACCACATCAGAGGCAGAACAATAGGAACCATCCAAAATCTCACTCCTCTTTTATCATCTTCTTCTATGCTTGATTTGAAGCGTAAGAAGCACGTCTATGTCTCTATCATCAGACCCATCTTCACCTACGCGTCACCCGCCTGGGCTTCAGCCCAGCATAAGGATATTAAGAAGCTACAGATTGTACAAAATAAATTACTGCGTATGATTACTAATGCCCACTTCTATGTTTCAAATCATACGTTACACACTGATCTGAAGATCGACACAGTTGAAAGTTACCTGCATAAAATGAACAAAAATTTTTATGAGAAAGCACAGGACTGTAGCCATATGTCAGACTTAAATGTTTTGAATTACATGATACTGGAAGAGGACTCACTGATTAGACCTTATGCGGCCCACCTCACAAGGGACTTAAACTTCCCAACCTAACTGTCTTAGTTACACAGATTGCTAGTGTTTTTCGCTTTTTCTCACTTTAATGTTTGCTTAAGTCTTTCTTACCCCTTTACTTTAGATTGTACTTTCTACCTACACTAATTCGATGACTAAATCCTCTACAGCTTACGTTTTTCCTGTTTCACACTGACCCCTGTTGTCGCTGTTTTTCAACTTGTGTATACTCGTTATTTGTTATGCTGCTATCCTCACGGCTCCTGTGTCTTGCGCATTCCGCTCTTCTGCTGTCTGCCTCTCTGGCTTTGTGCGTCCTGTTCGCCCCCCGTTTTCACCGAAGACCTTCCTTTACCTGTCACAGCTTCAAAGTCATGTGCCCTCTGGGCTTTATTTTCATGAGCCGGACAGATCGCGCTTCGCGCGATATTCCGGCCATACCTGCACGGAACGGAACGAA
>KK115865.1:23162-67633 GCA_000611955.2 Stegodyphus mimosarum | reverse complement strand
CATTAGAGTCGGCATGGCTCAACATCCCAGAGAACACCTTCAGGGACCTATGTGACTCTCTTCCTGCACGTCTCGCAGCAGTCCGCTCTGCGAAAGGTGGTTATTCTGGCTTTTGACAGATGGTCACATTAATGTGACTGGACTGTGTATATTGTCTTATCTCTACATATAATAAAACAAAGAGTGTGTGTGTGTGTGTGTGTGTGTGTGTGTGTGTGTGTGTACGTGTGTGTGTGTCTTTCGCTCGTGTTGCGAGTAAGCTAATAGACCCAGGGCCACGAAATTTGGTACATAGGTGTATATACACAAGAGCCAAGTGCACCTCGAAGCGATTTTTTCGAAATTCGAATTAGAATGTTTTTTATTTTATGTTTTGTGACCAAATCGCGTCATTTTGAGACATAATGGGCTACAGGAAAGCGAGATTTCACTCTATACAGTTCATTTTTACATCGTCGTGAAGCGTATACACTTAGCTATTTTACGAACTTAAAATAAATTTCGTATTTCAATAAATCGATTAAATACGAATTTATTTAGGAAAATGACCTTAACACCTTTTCGGCGGAATGTTTTTTAAAAAAACTTATTTTAAAAAATGTGCTGATTATTTTCCTTTGATTTTTGGACACGTTGAACTTTAATCCTTTCGACTCCGTTTAAAAAAAGAATTTTGGAAAAATAATAATATTTTGTATTTTTTTTAATTTTTTAAATGAAGCTTCCGAATACACTTCTCACATCTCAGATATTTTAAAATGTAGGTTTGGCAACAATTTTCCTTTCTTATTGTTGTTGATAGATTTTTGATGAAATTGCATCATTTTGAATAGTTTCATTCCTTTAGTCAGTATTTTCCAAAGTCTGAAATTTCGGTTTGAAAAATTTCGGTTTGGCAACAATTTTTCATCGTATTTCTTATGTTACTCTTTTTAAGAGACTGAAAAGTTTAAGAAATTAAAAAGTTGTTTCTTTTTGCAACGGTAAATTGTTTAATTACTTTATTAAAATAATTAACACTTGTATCAAGGAATATTGCTTATTTCATTGTAATATTATGTTTTAATTATATATAATTTTAATTATAAAAAAGTTTTGCATGATATTTCTTAATCTGTTTAAGTTCTTAATCTGTTTATAGCATTTGAGTTCTTAAGATTTTGCAAAGAGAAGTTAGTTAATTTATTTATAAGTAATATTTGTATTAAGGGATACTGCATATTTCATTGTCATTTTTTATATATATAATACATTTTTATTGATTTCTTTTTTGATAACGTTGTTCTGCAGAGTAAAATTCTGCGCGAAATGTTTTGTTTTTTGAGTTTCTTTCATATTATTTTTTGCTTATTTCACTGTTTGTAAGATATTAAAAAGTTTTGCATGATTGTTTTGCATGAGCCAGTGCACCTCAAAGCGAGTTTTTTGAAATTCGAATTAGATTTTTTTTTCTAATTTTATGTTTTCTGACGAAATCGCGCCTTTTTAAGGCATAATGGGCTATAACAAGGCGAGATTTCACTCTATTGGACAGTTTAAGAAATTGAAAGATTGCTTCTTTTTGCAAAGGTAAATTGTTTAATTAATTTATAGATCTATATTTAAAAGGACGAGTCTTTCTGTTGTGTAGGTGTCTTTCGTTCGTACTGCGCGTAAGCTAATAGACCCTGGTACACAGGATGCATCCAGTCAAGAGCCAGTGCACATCGATTTTTCAATACAGCCATTGTTGCTGATATCAGCACTATTGTCACCCGGAAAAATGAGGGCGACAATTCTGTGCAGTTTTTAAATTTAATGTTTCTCTTGGATACTGGACGTTTGTCTAGAGAAGGCAGCAGGAAGTTGGTTAATTTATTTATTAGGATAATTAATATTTGTATTAAGGGATACTGCTTATTCCATTGTATGCTTTTTATATGTAATGCATTTTTAACTGATTTTTTTCCGTTGTTGTTTGTTTCTTTTTCGATAAAATTGTTCTGCAGAGTAAAATTCTGTGCAGTTTTCAAATTTAATGTTTGGTGTTCTCTTTAGGCATTTTTCCGGTACACTTAAAAGCCAGACGAAGGCTGGCCGCGCAGCGGCTAGTATATTATATATCATTAATTGTCTTGATAAATGAACGTGTAAGGCATGATCAGTTCGACAAGGATGTAGTATATTGTACTTCATAATTCCTGCAAAAGCAATCTATGATGTCAAAGTACATTGACTTAATTTGTATTCCCTCTTGCATTGGCTTAAATATGCTTAAAAATAATGTAAGTAACTGTGTTTACTTTAACGCAATGTATGCACTCAGACTGTATTTAATTAGATGTATTGCATGTATAAAGGTATATCTATATATATAAAGAAGAAAGTCTGTTTGTTTGTCCTCTAAAAAAAACTCAGTCACTACTATAGCTATCGTCACTGAACATTCTACAATTCTTTTCTCGGTCCCGGAAACGGTCGACGTTCCCTTTCTTCCAAAAAAAAAAGTAGCTAAAATCAGAGATAGTAATACAAAACTCGGAAAAACGATAATTTCCCCCCTCATTTTTCCCAGTGGCAACAGTTTCGCAAGCTGGAAATGAAAATCTGCTTTATTTCGAATTTCGAAAGTTGTTGCTTCTACTCGCTTTCAAATCCTAGAGTTTCTTAATAAAAAATTCCAACTTTTACTATGAAATAAAAATAGCCTTACCAAACATTAAATACATCATTCCAGATTCCATAAATTCGTGGGAAGCCATTTCGACTATTTTCATTTTCGTAAGACTTTAATCAGCTGAAATATTAATTAAAATCTATGAAAGCGCTGATTTTCAAACTCATTTATCCGAGTGGTAACAGTCTCGCGCGTTGGAGATAAAAGTGCTTTATTTTGAAACGTGTTGCTACTGCTCGCTTTCAAATCGTAGACTTTATTAATTAAAAATGTTAATAAAAAATTTGTAAGTTTTACAAAATCTATACGTATAAAGAAAAACGTCTGTTTGTGTGTTTGTTTGTTTGTTCGCTTTATTGATTTCTGATCAATTATGATAAATTGTTTGCCACATTTAATCAACTGAAATTTAATAAAGGTGAAATATTGGATGTAATTTGAGCTTTTATGAACATTTGATTAGAAAGATGAAAATCGTTAAAAACTGCGCGCCATTCTTGCTGATATAATGAGAGAGAATTAGCTTACTTTTCAATCGATAACTTTGTATTTAAATTTATGTAATATATATGTTCCTCTCAAATAATGTAATATATGAGTATACAGATAAGGTATTGTCCACATTGGCGGTAGTATAACGTAAATATTGAAGTAGTTATAAAATTTTGTACGAAACCACCAGAATGTTAATTTGTTATTTATTGCAGAATGATAATTCATAGAAAAATAAGTTTGTAACCACGCTATTTTTCATGAATAAATTTTCTGCTGAGTGGACGCAAATGCCACGAGGCCTCTACAACTACAACCAAATAGAAGGGAAGTAGCAGTAAATTATGCAGTTTTATACAAAATAACCACAACTGGATTAATTTATGATAAGAGTTTAACCCCTGGCAGTGTCGCTTCGCTCTAATCACATTCGCCCCGGTGTGACCAACCAAAGCTAAGCATTCGAACTGCACAAATAGCCTACATAGAAATTACTTCGAGCTTTTCCCCACTCAGATATCATTCCTTTGATAGTTCTAGCTCATCCCAGTAAGATGCAGATATTATTCTACATTTCCTGCACCAGGTTAAGAATGCAGCAGAGTATGAAAGTATCTTTCTTACCCCGAATCTAGCCCTTGACATTTTCTTTCCTCCTCCATTTTTTTTGTTTTGCTTTTTCTTTTCTTTCTTTTCATTCTCACTAGCCATGGGTTTCGTAAAGCAAAACTGATTACGTAAAATGCGAAAAAAAAAGAGAAGAGGCATCAATAACATATAATGTCATAGTATTTGATACTGGGTTTTAACTATAACTGTGAGTAACTAAATTATACGCAATCTAAAATCTATATACATCGATTAATCATCTATTAAAAATAAATTTTTAAATCATAAAAATAAAATAAAATATAAAGCTATTAATCTTCTGTTTTATGTCGACCATTATTAAAACATTTTTTAGTCTAGAAATAATTTCTTTTCAAAATGTTCTTTTAATTGCTTTGGGATTAATGATGATTTCGAGTTAACACTGTATATCATCCTTTGTGTTACTCCAGTAATTATGACTTTATTTATATCTCAACCATTTACTTCAAATCATTACAGTGTAATTTACATCGTTTCCAAGTAAGTCTATCAGGACTGGTGTTTCTTCTCACCTGCTTGGGGAACATAACGTGTCCTGACTAGACAGTGAGTTTGACTACAAACTATGTCCAAAGACGACAAGATGAGAAGGGTTAAATCAACCGTTTATTTTCCAAGACATCACAAGCTCTCCCGCACTTCGGGATACAAAGACCAACCACTTATAATCTGAACGTAAAAATATAAGACTACTAACTAACTAAAATTTAAATAAGAGCTAACTGTTAATATTTTACACAGATTACTAACACTAAGACTGGCCTTTTAAATTACTACGTATGTAGTACGCAAACTGCGGAAAACTACAATACGTCTTTAGCTTTCCAGAGAACTAAACCTTTTGGCCTTAAAGGCGGATAGTAACTGATTGCAAGCTCGTGTGAAGTCTAGTGGCAAGACGGCTTACTCTCTCTCCTTCTAACTCTGCTCTTGGCAAAAAGCCACCCACCAGCGGCCGAGCGGTAAAGACGCTGAACACTGGTAGTTCGGTCCGAGGTTCGAATCCCGAGAACGGGCTGGCTGCATGGGCGTTTTCGTGGTTTTCCCAATGTGTAACGTGTATACGAGCCAGTTTCCCTTAGAAAGTCCTCTACGAAGGCATCCCTCCCTTTAGGCAGATAGCCCTCTTGTGCTTTGCCATAATTGAATAACCTAACCTAACCTTGGCAAAAAGCCACAACTTAAATACTTAAGCATTAGCAAGTACAATTTGCATAAACATATTCACGCATTAATTCTGGCCGGAAGTGGAAAATAAAAGATGATAGTAAAGTTTTAAAATAAAATAAACGTTAGTCAAAGTAAGATCCTTACAAGTATTACCCGGCGTATAATTTCTGAACTGTTGGTAAACTTAAGAAAAAACTTTGAAGCAATTAGGAAATCTAATTTTTTATACGTTCCCCCGTTCCAGATATGTACACTGCAAAAAAAACCGGGGGAGGGGAACAGTTCTATATCTCCCGTTCTACTGGGCCGATTGACGAAATTGACCTTGCGTTTTTCATGTCTCGAAAGCGCGATTTAGGATTTGTATTAGATTTATATATAGCATTGTTCTAATAGGTATTTTGGCACAAAATCGGACTTTTTCTCATAATGACATGGCAATTTGTTTTCCGTATTTCGATTCTACGACTCAAATTATCCCAAAACCGCTAAGTTTTGTAAAGTTCGCACGAGTAGTTTTTAAAAAATTAGGTCTTAAACTTTTACCTCATCAATGTTAATTGAATTTGATATATATTTATTAATATCTTTTTTTATTAAACTTACTTCATTCCTTCTTCCAGAATTCTAAATCTGGTCTTAATCTGAATATAATTAGCACACTTTTTATGATTTCTTTTTAAAATTTGTATTTTTAAGTATTTTTTATAAATTTTTCAAAAACGTTTTGCAAAAAATTAGAGTTTTTTTTCTGAAATTTCTAAGATATACCTGAATTTACATATCGACGCGTTTTGAAATTTGACATATTTGTTTTAAGTGATAATAACGCCAAATGTGCTTTACGCAGTGTTAAAATTATTTGAAAGTATGTACGATGGCCTTTTTTGCTGCTCCCGTACAAAGAAAAAAAGGAAAGGAAAATAGATTGTTATAAATTAAGAAGTTCGTCAAATGAATTATTCTTGGCGTAAAATGGAAAAAATGCGCCAAGATAAATTTTTTAATTTCTGCGTAAATTTCTTACCAAATTTTACAGAATAATATTTAGGCATAATTTGAATCGTACAGTTGAAATATGGAAAAAAAAATTGACATATCATTTCAGAAAATGTATATATATATATTAGCACAATGCTATATATAAATTTAATATATATCCTAAGTCACGCTTTCGAGGCATGAAAAACGCAATTTGAATTTCGTCAATCGGCCCAATAGAGCGGGAAATAACAGAAATCCCCCCCTTTTTTTTTTCTTTGTCGCACTGTACAAGGCCAAATAGGGATTTAGGGGTAATCTGCATTCATATATTTCACCTCCAAATGTCCTTAATTCGGCAGAGAATGTGATGTGTAATTTTAAGGATTGAGATAGGGAATCGCTTATGTACTTGAGTGATAGACTTGTTCATCTTTAAATGTGACATTACTCTAGAATGAAAAAGAATTCGTAAATTCAATATTCATTACGCCATTTTGCTTCAAGTCGCGATGTCGACCAAGCAGCGCATTTCGATAAAATATACCCGGACACTTTCGTTTCTACAAAGTCCTATAGTATTCTGCAAGCATGACGTCAAAATTTAATCAGTGACTTTTGCTAAGTTTGAAGATTTTATTTCCTTCAGTATCCATTCCATGCAATCCTTCAATATCCAAATGCCATTCCTTGACTGGTTTTACCTAGGTTTCTTATGACCAAATATGTATGTAAATTTCTGCTACAACATTTATACAGAACATTTATGTTCTGTATAAATACATGTCTCACAGGTGAAGATATTACGCTTTCCTTTTTGGTATTATAAATGGATAAGTCAACATTCATCTTTTATCCAATTTTAGAGATTAAGGCTCACCAAAATCAAATATTATTCTCTTCTGCTCGGATTACTCCCGGTCTCAACACATAATGGACAAAATACCTATTTCTACATAATTTATGAATAGTCTTACAGTATTAATCAAACAATTTCTGTGGTTATGAGGCACAGAAAAGAATAGAGATCGTTGGATTATAAGCACACATATTAACTAAAAGGGCTTTAATTTAATATTTAACTAGCATACACGCATCGGATCTAAAACTAATTTTTTGCATTCGAATATATTTTATATTCATCGTATGTTACTAAGAGATAAAGGCTGTCTAGTAAATACACATTTGAGTTGATACGTCATATTAAAATATGGCAACTACATAAAATCTACAAGCTTCACAATTTCTATTTTAATCATAGTTTAGATTGCATAAAGAGAAATGCATTGGAACTTGACATGGAGTTGCTCAGGACCCATTACTATAAACTCGCTGAAAATTTTCATAAAAGGCAGCAACTTATTGACAACTCCAGTATAAAAATTTGTGACTATGATTATAATGATTTAAACAGTATGGGCAGGCCCCTGGCCCAGTTAAATACCTGGATTATGTAAACCTCACCTTTTCCTTCATACCTCTAGTTGCTATGTAGCATCATTTTACTGCATCCCTGTACTATAAGTCTGTATTTGTGTATGTACATATGTAAAGTTAATTATCATTTTCTATCATGCATTTGTTTTGTGTAATCTTTTCATATTACTTATTAATATGGATTCGGGCTACTAGTATTTTCACTCTCTTACCATGTGATATCTCATTTCACCAGCTCGACAGCATCTGGTCCTAATCTAATTAGCAGCTCATTAACTTCCTAGTTCATGTTTTGCTCATATCTGTTAGTTTTTAATGCGCAATTGAGCATATTAAATTTAAGCTTTAACTCTTAATATATATATAAAAATTCATTGACTTTGTTTAAGACTACAGAACACTTTTCCCTTGACAAGTTCTATTTGGAGCTTTAAATAAAAAAGATTAACTTTAATTTTCACTGTTTTTGCTTTTTCAACTTTTTTACCTTTTATGTTCCAAATGTATATTACAAAATTTGCAAATTCGTAAAAATGGAAATAGGTAGGGGATCATGGTTCTTACAATCCTTAAGTAATTCTCTCATATATTTCATTTCCCATATTAGATGATATAAATTATGTAGCACTACGAGCAGATTTTTCTACTAGTTTTTCTAGTTTTTTCTCTCAGCAGCAAATAGAAAATTTGTCAACTTTCTCAATAATTCAAAAAAAATTATATCCTTAATTGATAGATTATTCATATATCAATTTTCGAAGCTACTAACTTATTCTACAAGGGGTAAAGCCTAGGCTCAGGTACCCTGGTGTAGCAAACACAGTTCCACAGGCGGAGATTTATTTATATCCGAATCGGTTAGAATCATCGATAGTGGAGTTGATAAAGAATACGTGGAACTAGTATTTCTTTGTGGATTAATTTGATTATTGTTTTTGATTATAAGTATTGTTTTTGTCTATGTCGAATGGGAGCCAGTTTTCCTTAATACATCCTTCTTAATGTCAATGCTTCTCAGTGCGCTAGTCTTTGAATAATTTTCCATAACAATTTATGTACACTGCGAAAGAAAAAATTGGGAGAGTTCTGTATCTTCCGTTCTACTGGGCCGATTGACGAAATTCAACTTGCATTTTTCATGTCTTGAAAGCGCAACTTAGGATATGTATTAGATTTATAGTACCAGTGTTTTAATATAGCTATTTTGACACAAAATTGAACTTTTTCTGAAATGACATCCAATTTTTTCTTTTCATATTTCAATTCTACTACTTAAATTCTGCAAAACTGCCAAGTTTTGTAAAACTCGCGTGAGTAGTTTTTTAAAAATTAGCTCTCAAACTTTTAGTTCTCCAATGCCAATTGAATTTGGTATCTATTTATCAATATCTGTTCTTTTATTAAAATTATTTGATTCTTCCTTTCATATTTCGAAATTTAGGTCCATTCCAAATAAAATTGACCCTTTTTTGTGATTTATTTTTAAAATTTGTATTTTTAAATAATTTTTGTAAATTTTTCGAAAAGTATTGTAAATTATAACCTGTAAAATTTTTGCCATCCTCTTGAAGCAGATGTATTTCTAAGATACCTGCAAAAAATTACAGTTTTTTATTCAAAATTTCTTAAGATATCCGTGAATTTACATTTTGGCGCGTTTTGAAATTTGAGGTTATTTATTATAAGCGAAGGAAAATAGGGAAATAAAAAAAGGAAAGGAAAATAGGTTGCTATAAATTAAGAAGCTTATCACATAATTTAATATCCAGGCAGAATTTGAGTAGTAGAATCGAAATATGGAAAACAATTTGTATGTTATTTCAGAAAAAGTCCGATTTTGTGTCAAAATATCTATGTTAAGACAATGCTATATATAAATCTAATATATACCGTAAGTCGCGGTTTCGAAACATAAAAAACGCAATTTGAATTTCGTCAATGGTCCAAAAGAACGGGAGAAATAGAACTATGCTTCCGCTCCCCCCCCCGCGCGCAATGCACTTTTGAACAGCAATTTAGCGGCTGACATATGGAGGTCAGCGAAAGAAGATCATTATTGGACTTCTTCAGTATTTCTTTAAGCCAATTTATAAAGCTTAATAAATAATATATTATAACGGCTAAAGAAAAACAAACATCTATTTCCAAATGAAATATAAGAAGCAGAGGAAGAAATTTATTTATACTATTTACGGGAAAGGACGTTAACCGCAACGGAAAAGAAAACTGAGCATTAATAAAAAAAATGCATATACTAATAGAGTCATAAATTGAAAATTTGCCTGAAGAAGAGAATAAAGAAACTAAAAATATAAAAGATACTTTTATTCTTATTAAATTCAGCTGCATTTTGCATATTTCGGAAGACTTAATGAAACATTTCGTCCTTCAATAGAATTCTCTTTTCTGCAATATATGTATTCCTATAAGATATTTCTTCTGAAAACTTTTATTTGCTTCTGAATGGGTACAGATAATATACTCCAAGTTTCACAGTAAAAATGCAAACATAATGAACTGGAAATTTAATATTCATATATTAGGCAAAGCTTTTGCCATTATCACAAAATCCTTCGATGTAATCACAAACTGTATAAGTAGCTTTGCGTTAAATATTAACATTAAATACTAATTTTTAAATTCAGCAAAATAATGTAAGTGTAATTAGATACTAATTGTGTTTCACAACAAATTTTAAAAGGATATTAATTAATAATAAATTAAAAGTATTTCAAAAAATTTAATCTGAAATTATAGATAAGCGTTATCATAATTCACAAAAGATGTGCAAAATACGTAATCAAAATCAAAATTATTGCTCAAAACTCACTGAAAACTTCTAAATTTTAAAACGTAGAGTCCTTTCCTTCCTGCCCACCAGCGGCCGAGCGGTAAAGACGCTGAACACTGGTAGTTCGGTCCGAGGTTCGAATCCCGTGAACGGGCTGGCTGCATGGGCGTTTTCGTGGTTTTCCCCATGTGTAACGGGTATACGAGCCAGTTTCCCTTAGAAAGTCATCCACGAAGGCATCTCTCCCTTTAGGCAGATAGCCCTCGTGTGCTTTGCCATAATTGAATAACCTAAGCTAACCTTTCTTTCCTAATTTTGATTGCTGCATCGCAAATGATTTGAGAAATATCACTGGTAAATGTATATACAGGAATGACTGGAACTAAATTAAAATGTTCTTTGTTCATAACTATTACAGAAAAAAATATGATGTATACACCACATGACTTCCTTGTACGGAATATTGAATTATACGCATTTTGCATTTCATTTAAACTTATTGGATAGAATTAAATCTATCGTCGATAGCGCATAAAACACAATAGAATAAATGCACTCTTTAAAATTCACTACATTTGTTAACCATAGCGACACTCTCGCGTTAGATTCACTTAACATCTCATTCATTTTATAACTCAGAATCCACAAAAATTATGTATATCATCTGAAGAATTATCTGATTGTTGCCACATGTTCTATTAAAATACCATGATAAATCTTAAGCGATGTATAAAAGAAATTAAACAACCACAACAACAACAAAAAAAAGAAACAGTTTTACACAGAGGATTCAGTAACGATTTCTCATTCAATTAATTCAGATCTCACTTCGCGATAAGACAAAAATACATAAAAACGCAAAATATCTATATTAAAAATTACGAAATAAATCTTAAACACTTAATTCCTCAAATAAATTCCAGAACTGATTAAGCATGATTTATTCGCAATAATAAAAGAAGGCGTTATCTTTGTTGTTGCGAAGCTTAGTTTCTGTAGATTGGCAACAAATCCAATATTCTGCTAGGTTTCAAATGTAAACAAATATGGCCGCTATGGCCAAAATAACTAGTCTTAGCCGCACTTAAACAACTTTTAAATCGTTCATAATTCTGCAACTATAACATGCAGGTTAACTAAAGGCATAAAAATCTTAACTGGGAGATAAGAACAGCATAATTCAATAATTTTTAAAGCAAAAAATGCACAATTTACAAACATGGAAGAATAAAGAAACTGAGCTCATTGAGCAGAGTAACAGAGTGGATATATATATATATATTTATGTACTTTGTTGCGGCCGATTGCAACCAAAATAGAAGATGCACATGGTATAGCAGTCGTATATACTTTCAATGTCCAGAGGCTACTCGTTTTTGAGTTATACGACATACATACATATATACGTACTCACGCACAGACGCTACGAAATAATCTCTTCAGAATCCATTTTAAATCAGTTTTATCCTTTTTTTAGGGAAAAGTCAGTCTTTACGTACAGATGTCACATAAAAACATCGTTAAATTGCATTCAATAGCGGCTAAAATGGTTCTGATACCCGAAATTTTTCGCGATTACAATACTTCCTTTTTATTTCGCACAAGGAAGTGGAAAACCAAATAACTAATAAACCTATTTTAAAGTAAATACACGTATAGTCCGCTATATTTTTAATAAATATTGTAAATATAAGAGAGAAAAAAATTAAATAAAATTCTGAATAATTAAAGCAACCCTTTGAAAGTTTTGAAGTGTTTCAATTATTGTATAATCGTGTACAAAGTTAAGAGAATTTGCATATTGTGTCAAATTTATGGAAAACTAATGGACAGGTTTTAATGAAATCTGGTATAAATAGGAATTTATCTCAGAGGAAGAGACGTACCATTCAAAAGTGATTCTGTGTGCGTATAATTATCAGTAACACTAATAGGTCTTGGAGGTCCCAAATGCATGTTTATGATATAGAACTAAAAAAGATTCTAATATGGGGTATGATCTCCTCTCACAGCCACACAATTCGCGCAGTGTAACAATATGCTGGAAAGGAGGCAGTAGAATTCCTGGGCCAGTTGATTCTACACCTGCAGCAAGGCAGGTTTCAATTCTAGGATGATTCTAGAAAGGGGATGGCGAGATAAACTTACTAACCTGAAAGCACCCCAGATATTCTCTGTAGGCTTATGGTTAGAAGACCTCGCTGGGAAATCGCCGCGGCGAATATAATCACTTTCCAGGTAACCGTCAACCAGCTGAGCCCATGTCAACGAGTGGAAAATGTAATCGTTCTGGCACCAAGGGTACAGAATTTTTCCTAATAGAGCAGTTACCGGATTAAAGTAAAGATTTTCTACAAATCCTGATTTTAGTAAAGGAAAATATATGCGTAATAAATATTATTTTTTCTGTAGCATCAAAGGTGAAGATTTAATGATGGATGATTACGCTCACAGCAATTTGGTACATGATTTATGGTATAAAAAATGAATTTGCATTGTTAAAGGAGTGCAATAACTTCAATTAACTTAGGCATCAATGTGTTAAATCTACCAGCATGTAATATTGTGAACACTAGTCTTGTTTGGTAGCATAGACGAGAACTTAAAGACCTAAGTGAATTATCACTATGTTTCGTGAAGGGCCACAGAGACTGAGAAAGGGTGTAAAAGATCATTTTGTTTAACTCAAAAAGAAATTAAAAGAAGGCTCTGCTCGTGCTTACAGAAGAGCCAACATTTATGGCTTAAAACAAAAATAGTGAATTTTGACTTAACTAAGGAAATGTAAGTTAGCACAGCAGCTACACAGACAGAGAAATGCGCAAATTAGCTC
The DNA here is from genome assembly GCA_000611955.2 of Stegodyphus mimosarum. Classification (NCBI taxonomy): domain Eukaryota; kingdom Metazoa; phylum Arthropoda; class Arachnida; order Araneae; family Eresidae; genus Stegodyphus; species Stegodyphus mimosarum. Next base: position 54,622 of record KK115865.1, on the reverse strand, counting down.
TGATTCGAAGTCGGCGTGATAAGCCTAATGAGAATAAAAACGCAACACAGCAGACTACTTTTTTCAAGGATATCAATTAGCAAACGTCGGCTTCAGCAGGCGGAACACGCTCCCATTCTACCCTCTAAAACGTTCCTTTAAATACTATCGCCTTTCTACTTCATCTGAATACATGAAATTAAGAAATGTGCATTCCGGCAGGAAAAAGGGAGAAAAATAGTAAAGTAAATTAACATACAATAACTGATTGTTGGAGAAGTCAAACAACAAGAATCAGCGTTATATTTGTCAATTTTCTAGGTCTAGTTTGGATAGTTCTGTGGTTAAACTATCAAAACTAGTCTCGGAAAGCTTACAAATGTAACGCTGGTTTTTGTTGTTTGACTTCTTTAATAAGCATTATTCAGCGTGTTATTTTGACCTTGTAGAGACATTAGATTAGTTAAAAGCAGGAGAGGTAAAAAATGAGCAATGTCCAGCCGAGATTCGAACCACGGACCTCTCGAATACGCGCCGAGTGTTCTGACCACTACACCACAAAAGCATGACAAGAAGGTGGGAGAAATACCTTAGGTATTCACTCTTTTAAAGGACGACTGGGAATTAGGGGACCCATTCGCCAAATCCTGGTGGTGAACATACATCACCTTGTTTTGTAGTTCGGGCGCCACTGTAGAGACATTAGGTATTTTGGAAGCAGAAGACGTGAAAAATGAGCAATGCCCTCTCCGGGACTCGAACTTCGGACTTCTCGAATACGCGCCGAGCGTGCTGACCACTACACTACGAAGGCATGCCAAGAAGACGGGAGAAATACCTTATAACCTAAATTATAAAATAACTAGTTAGTAAAACAAAACGAACCTTATAACATCAATCTAAAATTATTCAAAATTCGATGAATGATCTACAGATGCCTATGACTCCAATTAATTTCATAATAAAGATAACAGGATTTCAGGTCTGGAGATCTGGACAACTATTTTGAATACAGAGATTTATTACTTCACTTTAGCCAGAAGTTCCGCATAAGAAAGAAGTTAATTTGGATGTTGCTCCATCCTGCATAAATATCACAAATTTCAGGGCATATCAATTTAGGACTAATACGTCTCTCTGATCAGGACAATGCTTAATGTTTCTGGTTGCTCTGTCGCTGATCTGGGGTTTGCATCTGCATAACGGCATGGATTGTACGGATTTGTAAGAGTACATATTCTGTGCAGCATGGGGGCACTCAAAATAAACGGCGAGCTGAAAGTCCTCTCGAATGGTTTCTTGGGAGGATAAGAAGAGTAGGAAACCGTACGAGCTGTCCTTTGACATGCTGTCTATTATATCTGGACTGGAGCTTGCCAAAGTCGTACTGTCACTTATATGGTAACGCGCAGATGTTATAGTGGAGAGTGAAGCTGACTGTCATACTGAAGGCCCCGGGTTTGAATCCTGTGGACAGTATGTATGTTGTGAGCGTATAGCACCTGTGCAAGACTGCGTGTTTTTGGCAAGGGGGCATTCAAAATAAGCGGCCAGCCGAAAATTCTCTTGGAGGTTTGTGGTAGGAGAATACAGGTGGGAGGTCCTCAGACAGTACCTCGGGCTGTTCTGGCTCAGAATCCGACCTAGGGGTGAAATTAGCAATTAGCAACGCCTGGCGTTACATAAATGCCTATATGGATAAATGCACTGGAACCGGCCTTCTTTCAACCTCTACCTGTACATGTCATCTATATGGTGTTCAAGGCCATGTTAATCAGTTTGTCACTGACATGGCTTTTGTTAGTCACAAATTTCATAGTCTGATTAAGTCAGACGAGATAAGCCATAACGCACAGTAAGAGTAATAATGTTGTTCCTTAGCAGATTGATAGTTACCATACTTAGCATTGTTAACTGCATTGTAAATTTACTGAAACGCAGTTTCTTTAAAATGATTATTGATATTGGTCTCATATTTTTTTACTTTCTTCACTTGGCACATATAAAGATGGGGGATTATGATATTTAAGCCTTATTTTCCAAAAAAAAAAGAATACGGCATGAGAATATACTGTACCTGTAACAATGGGGAGAGGAAGCACGCTTCCCCATCAACGCACTGCATAAACAATGAACTTGAATCGCGATTACGTATTTATTCAAATAGTCAAGACTGCTGTCAGAATATGGTGTTGGTTACGTTTGAGCTGCTGTATTTCTCCAATTTCATATGTTACGGCTGGTTCTTGCTTGACAAGCATTTAGTACTTTATCATAAAAACTTTAGTATTAAAAAAAACCGCCTGTAAGCGCTAATGTACTTATATAACCTTATTTTCATTTAAAGGGGTTTTTTTAAATGTAGAGCTATTTATTTAATATTAATATTTTTACAAAGATAATCCTAATGATGAATTATTTCATATAATTTCTTCCTCACTTATACTTGTCAATAGAACGTCAGTGCAATGATAATGATTTCAGATTTCAATATTAAAATCCGTATTTTGTTTTCTCAATAAAATCATAGCTAAATTTGAGCAACAAACTCCTAAATCAGAAAAGTATTTTTCATAACAAATACCCTGTTAAGAGTTATTTTTGCAGTGATCAGCAAAACATAAAAATGTACTGAAACCATTCAAAAGCGTAGGTTCTAAAAGCAAAAACAATGTCTGCATGGTCCAAAATATATAAAAAAAATCAAAATAAGGAAATATTTGACCAAAATACCTAGTTGTCAGTCGAAGCATGGAGCAGGAAGCACCCAGCGATGCGTGCGACATTAGAAATCTTTTTTGAAGAACTTATTACCTTCAAGATTTTTATTGCTAAAATCGCGAGATGTGAGGTGATGGGTAAAGAGAAGTTATTTTGAAAAGACCTGAACACATGAAATAAAATCCAGTTGCGTAGGTAATTCACAAACCACCAATCGATAAATGCCTTGAGTTTCAGGGCAGTTTTTAACTTTGTGTAAATTGCGTCTTTCTTTAAACGCGGAATATTTGCATCCAGTAACTTTAAATCGAATTTATTTTTCCAGTTTTCGAGCAGCTTTTACTACGATAGTTTTTTTCCTTGAATGACGAACTCTTATCAATATTCAAGACTCGTTTGCATTATTGGAACAACACATTCTTCTTTACAAATTCCTTTTATTCAAAATATATATTTATGATTAATTAAAAATATTCTTACAAAGCATTATTTCTCCGTTAATCAGAATGAAAAATAAATTTTGCAAGGTAAAAATTCTTTTCTTTTTGTTTAGAATTAAAGTGTATAATGCATTTCTTCCGGTTTCTTAGCATGCCTTCTTATTGTGACGGTCATCAAGGCTGTGCGCGTATTCGAGAGGTTCGAGTCCAGGTGAGGGAATTGCTCATTTTTTATGTCTCCTGCTTCAAAAAAAAAACCAATGACTCTATAAATGAAATAAAGTGAAAGAAAGCGTGTTCCTGGAAATGTTCAAAAGGTCAATTATTAGCTCAAGGTAAAATAAAAAACACTGTCTATGTTCCAAATACGACGGTAAATGATTGTATTAAAAAATTAAGAAGCAAACATTAGTCCATATAAGCAAGAATTATCGCTGACTGCATTTCAATTGGAACTGAGCATATCAAATTGTTAACCAGTAGCAAAGCGCTGTACTGGTCACTGCTAGGAAAATTAAACATGGTTAACATTTTGTGGATGTTCACACGAAAGTTTTGCGATCACATGGCATAGGCTAAACTTCGTTGCTAACATCTAGACATTATGTCATAGAAACTAATGTAAAGACTTTATGCAAAAGCTCTAACATTTCTAGCCATTCCAGCCTGGTATAAGAACCTGAAATTTAGAGCGGAGAAACGCGAACTGACATTCGAAGACTTCGCTGCGTCAGTTGTAAATTCATGCATGCGCAACTACGGTTTAAATCCTACTGCACAGGTGTTAATGAAGTTAATGGATTTCAGCCTTAGAACTATGACAGTAATGGGGGTTAGATTATTGTATGAATTCTACCGTATACAGTTTTCTGCGTTTAGTATAACATAACAACAATAGAATTTAAGAATAATGATTTATTAAAGCTTAAAAGAAAAAGGACTTTTGATTTTTTTTTATTTGCTGCTTAACACATGTTCTTCTATCAGAGGCATGAAGATTATTTTAATAGATAGTATATAAAAGCTTATTTTAATGTTTAGTTTAGTAATTAGCCCCATAATTTACAAATTGATGCAATCCTTGATTGAAATATTAAATATGAATTTTTAACTTCTGAATCTGAATTTATCTTTAGTACAGCGAAATTATATGCTAATGAGGACATAAAATTGGAATTCTTTCCCATAAGTATCTTTCAACAATGACTTATCATTATAAGCCTCCAGTTTGCCCTAGCTAAGCAAAATCGAAGAAAATGTTTCTTATGAGTTTAAAATAGAGGTAGCAACAGAGCTGTATTAAAATACGTTTTTAGTGAAATGTATAGCACGCCACCGTATAGCTTCCGAATAGTCATTGGGTAAATTAAAGCCTGTTGTCAGTACGTTGCCATTCCCTGCGTATTATCAAATCCATCACATAATGGCACTCCCAAAAGATATTATTTATCATTCTACTGTTTTGTGTTGTTATAATACTTGTCAATTTCAGCTTTTACTTGGCTGAATACTTTGCAGCTTCTTTCTCTCATTGCAGCTTGAATTTTGGTAAATGCGACTTCCTATGTCTCTGTATGATAAAAACGTGTCACGAAAGTATATACTCATAGCCCCTTGAAACTGCTGTCAACTATCGGTACGTCTGCATACATGAAAAAGTATTATTAAGGACCATACTGTGAGAACACAGTTTTCTCACGGTTTTTCTCTCTCTTTCTGACGACGATGCTAAACAGGAGAGTGGGGTTTTGGGCTCTCGCTCTTTCCGTAATAAGTGTAAGAAGATACCACGTAGATGAGGCTAAAAGGAAAAGCGTGAGGCATGTTCTTAAGGGTTTTCGGAGTGGTGATCTTCGACAACATTTGTGTATTTCATCATGGTTTTATATTTCTGTCATTTTTATGCATTCCCTCTTCGTAATTGAAATACGTGATGAAAATTTTCTAGAAAGTACGATGTCGCTGAAAGAGGCCTAATGCTCGAATTGAATCACCGATGTGAATACCATTCCAACGAATCTCTTTTGCAGAAAATAAGAGATACATTGCGAGTAGCTTGACGGTATGAGTGCAAGTGAAAATTAATTAAGGTTTACAAAGAGAAATAGAAGATTTTCACAGATCATATCCGAAAGTAATTAGATGCTCGCGATGCATATGTATAGCAATAATGTTCTTATATACCATAATTAATCCGGAGTGAGAATTTATTCATTTGTGAATAATTAAATAAATTAATGTGATGCAATTACGGGTGTATTTATTGATAAGTACTATACATAATCGGCTAACTGAAATGTTTTATGTACTTCGTTTTCTAGAGTTATTAACGCAATGTACTAAATTTAGTGTAGGCCAGCAATTATTGGGCACATGTGACTTTCTTTTCTGTGCCTAGAGTGTATCTCATTTAGTATCAAATACACTTCACCACATAAGGGTGCCACCACACCATCACACATACAAAACATTAAAGCAATATTGAATTTAACTAGCTAGCTCATCTTTTGTTTCCTTGATATCATTTCTCTATTCTGTAAGTCGCCTTGTTGTCGCGAGGGCAGGAAGACCATTTCCTGCACCCTTGGACTAGAGTTTGAATAATGGAAACGTCACGGATGTTGTAAGTGAACAGTGATATTGTGAAAAGGACGCACTTAAAATACTATAGATCCAGCAAGGTTACCTTATACTCTCCTGTAAGGTGCTCAAGGCCTAAACCGACGACATACTCATCCTTTGCCTCTTGGTCATTAAAAGTTCGTGAATGTCATTTGGCTAAAGCTTCAGATAAACAGGATTAGAAACAAGTTTTTACAAGCTACTGTTTGAGTAGTATCTTTTCAAACTTACACAGTTGCCTATTTAAGCCATTCTGAAGCTAAACGATTATCAATTCTCTGCCTCTAGGTCTTACCGTTTGGTATGATAGTTGCCTCATATGAAATGCAACACTCTGATTGCTACACGTATTATTAACACTACACGTGCAGGACGAAACGTTTCTGTAACACATTTGAGCGTACTTCATGATTTTAAATAGAATGATATGTACAGTAATTTACAAAATTAACAGAATTTACAGATTATGTCGAATTTCTGCAAAACTAGTTGACAGATTGTAATGAAATTTGATATGAATATACATTTATAGCACCATTCAAAAGTCTTTTTATATAGCTATGATAACTAGTAACGCTCATAATGACAGGATTCCAAAAATCCATTCCGAGAGTGTTCTCGGTGGGAGATGGTGAGATGAAATTGCTTTTCCAAGAGGGTCCCAGACATTCCTATAGAGTTAAAGTAAGAAGATCTGGGCGGCCATTCGATACTTCGAATATATTCACTTTCCAAGTAATCGTCGGCCAGCTGAATCCTATATGGACGAGGATTGCGATCTAATCCTACCTCTCTGAACCTTTCCCTAATGAGGGAAGTACGGCATCGTATTTCAGACACTTTCCAGATGCAGGTACTCTGAGAATTGTGTCCAGGCTGAATGTCGACTAATCTATAAAACGTCTGGTGCTTCGCTGAAATCTGCTCCAAGATACATGTTGCTTACACCATGCTAAACGCGCTATCTTGTACGCTGCAGCAAGAGCAAGTTGTCAGGCATATATACTTACAGGTCGTCTGACATTTTAGGGCAACTAAAAGCCATGAAATCGGGTTCTATTGGCACCATACAGCTTATGTGAGAGACACGAAGCTGTAGCAGTTCCTTGTTGCTAGGCTTTAAATTGCCAAACAATGATTCTTATTCGTCGTTGTAAAGTTTTTTCGACTCTGCCCTTGTGTTCTCGACATAGATCTAGTGTTTCCACAAATTGAAGATAACTCTGGGAGTTGCATTGATTTGTGCAGCCACCTGCACTCATGACTGCCCTGCCGAAAATTCTTCTAGCTCGTCATCTATAAGTTTGTGGCTACTCTATTTTAGATATAGCTTATGCAAGAAGCACATTGATTGTCGTGAAGCAGTACGAGTACATAAATCGCCGAAAACCTCTTCTCCTGTTCACAATCACAGTTCCGCAGGCATGCATGCATACGCTTACGTATTCGACGCCAAAACTTTGCATAGTTCTTAGGCAGTTTAATTAGTAATTTTAGTTCAATACTTTTCGTAAAACTAGAAATAATATGCAAATTCGGTTAATTTTTTACGCGAGTGTACATTATGTATTTTCAATTTCTTAAAAGATTTTCTTGGTGTTTCACTAGAGAATTTTGAAAACTGTGCAAAATCTGACGACATTTCTAATATTAATTTATCTAGAAAGTTATATAAGTCGCAGAGCTTAAACCTGCGTTTTCAAAGCCCAGTAAGGAAGTTCATACCAAAATTCTTCTTGACTTAAAGTTGCTTAATTCTTCTAGTTTGTTCCTAATGTTTATTATTTTGTTTAATTTTTCAAATTAAAAATATTTTTTTCATTCATTAGTTATGTAAAATACTTTTCTTGCATGCTAAATGAACAACCATTTTATCAACAAATTCTTATATAAATTTTACGTTTTATTCGATTATCAATGTTTGCAAATCGAAGATTGAAAATCACGTAGCTTTAACCTCTATATTTTCTTTCTCAAAAAGAAAAAAAATATTGTTTATATAATCAGGTATCAAGTATTATATATTAGCATATATGTTAATGAATATTATTTCTTTTATCAGTTATTTCTTCCGTCATTTTACTTCCTGATAAAAACAAAGATAGGCATAGCAAATTCCTAATTATGATGGAATTTGGTATGCCTATCTTTGTAAGAGTGATGTTCCTGTATGAAAGGAATAATGAGCACGAAATTAAAAATTGCACGGAATTAGATGTTAATAGTTAAAAACTTAACTAATGACAGATGACCTTCTAGAAAGACCTATATGAGCATCTATACCATTTCAATTGACACAAATCCATTTACAAGTGATCATTAGAATGCCTTTGGTTAGCATAGTGAGAGAAACATAGTATAGAAAGCGTATATAGATAGCATGGTTAGCATAGAAAGTGAGTATTTTTCTACGAAATCGATCTCACGTCCATTAGCTGATTAGTAATACGAAAGACTATAACTTATATATTTGGAAAGCATTAAACTAGCTGCTCATAATCTACGTTCCTAACTACTGTATTGACTATCTATCAATGCAAAATTTGTATTCAGTTTGTACATATATAATACCAACTAGTTTTATTAATCTTAAAAGACAAGGAATTCTTACAAAACCGTGGATAATTTACAAGCTATGGACTTCTAAGTTTGCACTTTATATATGATTTTGTTATTCATTTTAATCTGAATTAAATGACTTTGAATATAAATTTTAACCCTTTGGGAAAGGAGAAAAAAGAGGAATTTAATTTCAGTTTACTAATACATAGTTTTACTAAAACTATAAACACAGCTTATAATATTTATAAAAGCACTTCCTAATGAAGACCCTTTTAAATTATGATGTGAAACATAGTGGAATTTAATATTTGTTAAATATATAGCTAGTTTCAAAAAATGCATTTAACAGAACTCGCGGCCGATTGCGACCAAAATAGGAGGTTCACAACTATATGTTATAGCAGTCTTATATACAAAATTTCAACGTTCTGAGGCTATTCGTTTTTGCGCTACGCAAGATAAATACATAGGCACGTAGACGCTATGAAAAAATATCTTCTGAATCCATTTTAAATCAGTTTTATGATTCCAATTCCGAACTCTGCAGCCACACTTGTCACACTGCGGCCTTCCTCCAACTTCCCAATGATTCGACCTCGGGTAAAAGCATCCAGATGTCGTCTAACAGATTAATTATTCGCCATTTCTCGCTGAGGCAGCAACTCGGTGTGATTTTAACTGCTATACGGCGTGCATTCTCTTTGCCAGAAATACTGATCTTACACCGACAACATGCTTTATACTACTCAGACACTCCCTCACTACGTCTACCTACATATCTGCGCATATGTTACCGTACATCACCTTACTTAATCTCCTGATTGGTCTTTCTATCCGCTCTGCTTCTTCGTTCAGCTGATATGCTAATTTTTCCACTTCGTCCTTAATTTTTGTACTCCAGTGTATTCTTTTATTCACTTCTACTAACCAATTTTCTTTGACCTTTTTAGTTTTACTATTAAGCATCGTTTTTATCGTACTTACGGCATATACAATTCAACAGCAAAACGACATTTTTTTAGGCAAAGGGGCATTAGACAAAAGCATTTAGAGTCGTTTCACTTTCTGCGTTGACTCCCTTTTCAAACTCTTACCCAAATTTGAAATTGGGAATTTGTTTTAATATCTATTTCAAATTTTGTAAAACTTTGAAGAATTCTTAATTAACAAATTCAACGATATCAAAGCTAGCAATATATGGAAAAAACATTTTTATTTCCAGCGCGCAAGACTGTTATCTGAAATTCTAAACATTTGGGGTTTTTAAATATTTTGTGATATTGGAGTTGAACTGAATTTTATAGTTTAAGTGCAAACAAAAGGATGTTTAACAAATAAAGGTAACACATAAACGTTAAAAAGACGCCCCTTCGGGCGTAATGTGAAAGAAACTGAAAGTTTTCAGATTTTTTTATTATTATTATTACTTTCTGTGTGTTAACTTTATTCATTAAATATCACGTTGTTTGCGCCCATCTCACATGAAATTTAGTTCATCTGCAGAATCACAATTATTGAAAAGCCGTATATCTTTAAAATTTCCGATAGGCAGACGCCTTAAGGATGTAAGTGGTTTATTCCGTACAGTGTTGCCACTTCTCACTTAGAAATTGTGGAATTTTCTAATCAAAAATCCATTAAAATTTTACAAAATATAAAATAAATAATCAAAAAGTATAATATCATTCCGTGAAGCTTGTAGGGTTTAACTCTTTAAATCTTAACTTCTTACTTAGAACCCCACAAAAACTTTACAAACGAATAATCGCTTAAGTGTGAACAGAACAGGTGAGACCTGAGAAGGATGTCAAACCCTTTATTATCCAGTATATTTACAATCAGTTCCGGCTTGGAACTTTAGAATAAAGCCACCACTCGGGCTTGAACTTAAATACTAATAATTTGAACTAAAATTAACTTAACTAAAGTTCTTAAATAAATATAGCCGAAGCTATCAGAATCTAACTAGTTGGTTCTTAAGTATTAATTGAATCGGCGAAGCCTAGCAAGGGCCTAGATATGGCCGAGCGTAGTAACAGCTAAGAGAGATATAGCCAGAAGGCAAACGCGCACTAGTCAGGAAAGCAGACTCTCTCTCTCTTGAAGTCGGTTAAGTCACGACTTAAATAGTACTCATTCTCATTTGCATTCTCTGCGTTTCTGAATTCACATTCTGGTAGGAAATTGTAAGCTGAAATTAGAATAAGACAGGAAAGATATGAAACTTAAAATACAGCTCGTAACTGTTAATAACTCGTAACTGTTAGAAAACGCATTATAAACCTTACAAACTATTGAATACTTTTAATTAGGTAGATCATGAATTAAATTCATTTTTATTGTTTAAATCAAACCGATTCAAAAGTAAAAAACGAATAGTCTTAAAAGCTCAGTACATTGTTTTCAAATAGTTTAGTTTTGTTAATCAACACCAGAGAGATTTAATTTGAAAATAAATATTTTACATTTTGACGAATGGCAACAGACCCTAATGAAAAATGAAACGGCGCATTTATAGTGATTCGAAGCAAAAATCTCATTTCGAGATCAACAGTACCTCTTGGCCATTAAAAAAATAACACGAGCTAGTCGCTAGTTTCTGCGAAGTTCAAACAAAATGGATGAAGCCAGAAATTATTGCAGTCATCGAAGAGTGTGACAGAACGCGCATTGTAATCAAATTTATCATATGAAAATTCATAAATCATTTCTTATGGTGCACACTTCCATTTTCTCAAAATCAGATTACCCAGCGAAAAATCATTGTCTTGTTAGTTTCAGGAGTATTTCGAAAAATCTCTTTAAGTGCTTCAATAAATTTTCCATTATGAAATACTTATTACTCAACCACAGACATTCGTTCCGTGTGGGAAGACCACATTTCCATCTGGCAACAAACAAACAGGTTTGAAACTAAGATCATAAACTATAACTGAAATTTCATATTATATATTATTTGCAACCGTACAGGGGTGTTACACGTTGAAACAAATTTGCATTAATATCCGCTCTGGAATTTCCCCAATTTTTTTATAATTCATATGCATGAATTAGGATCACTTGGTAATAATAAATTGCTTGTATTCAGGTAAATACACTCATGTCCATAAATTAAGGATAATTCGGAGTCATGCGGAAATCGAACTCTAAAATAAATATATCACATGTAAAATCACTACACACATCTTCAAGAATCATATGCAAATTTCAGAAAGTAACCAGATGACACCGATGGTACGTCACAATGACGAGAGTGTAAGAGAGTGATATATAAGGAATACTTATATATGTTATATATGTTATATATATGTTATATATATATAACAAATATATGTTATATATATTTGGTGAGGCCGATTGCAACCAAAATAGGACGTGCAAATCTACATGTTTTAGCAGTCCTATGTACAAAAATTCAACGTTCTGAGGCTGCACGTTTTTGAGTTATGCGAGATACACTCATGTCCATAAATTAAGCATAATTCGGAGTCACGCGGAAATCGAACTCTAAAATAAATATATCACCTGTAAAATCACTAGACACATCTTCAAGAATCATATTGATTTATATGTTCGATTTATGTATATTGATTTATATGTTTTATGCAGATTGATTTATATGTTTAGGGCAGATTGGTCTATATGCTCGTAGACCTGTCACATGCGTTCCACTTACTGCAACTCACTGCCGCCTGCGGTTAGCCTGGAGTATAGAGCATGCATTGTGGACACCGCAACAGTGGGTTTGTGTGATGTTTCCCGACGAGTCCAGGTTTAGCTTGCAGCCTGATTCTCGCCCGACTTTCATATGGAGAGCTCCAGGTACCCGTTACCACAAAGAAAAAATCATTGAACGACACTGTTACGGTGGTACAGGAGTGCTCGTTTGGGGTGGAATTATTCTGGGTTCCAGAACTGACCTGCATGTTCAAATTGGAACCATGACAAGCCAGATCTATCGGGACGTCATTCTGGAATAACATAAACGTTTGTTTCGGGGCGCCATGGGCGCACAATTTGTGTTTATGGATGACAACGCCCGTCCTCACCGTGCAAACATCGTAAGCGAATGCCTTCAATCGGAGGATATCACCAGTATGGACTGGCCAGCATTCTCTCCGGACTTGAATTCAGTAGAGCACGTGTGGGACATGCTTGGCCGACGAGTTGTAGTCCGTCAACCTCGTCCTACATGTTTACCGGAACTTCGGAGAACAGTGCTTTTTGAGTGGTGTAATATCCCCCAAGATCAGATCGATAATTTGATACTCAGCCTGCCTACGCGTTGTACGGACTGTATTGCATCGTCTGGGAGACATACAATGTATTAACAATCATACCAACCATGTAATATTGTTTTTTTGTAAATAGGTTTTTTTTTGTAATTTGCTCCAGGGAGAAAAAAATCGCTAATTGTTTTAATAATATCAAACATATAGCATCTTTTTTTGCTCTTTACCTTTTGTTTGATAAATAAGCTTTACAAATAAGTCAAATTTGTTTTGCTTCTAACTCTTCCTTTGCCTGATTTTGCATTATCCTTAATTTATGGACATGAATATATTTAGGCAATGATCAATCATTCACAGAAGAAGTCTCTTACGAATGAGTGATTAAACAAATGGTTTACAACAACTATTTTTAACCTAAAGGGCGCTGTCCCAGAAGGGCTATTAATTTCGTTTTGGCATTATCCGTTTAACTTTCAAACTGTTGCCACCAAATATTATCGCCCTGTGTTATATTTAAAGAAATTAAATAAAGAAGAATCTCCATAAATGTATGTGTGGTTCTCCCATTGTGGTAAAATTACGGTATTAAGAGCCATAAAATTTTGAATAACGTAATCCTTCACCGAATATGAGCATCTGGAAGCCCTAATTTGGAATTTCGAATCTGGTTTATTATCTATTTCACGTTCTGTAAATCTTTAACGAATTTTTGATTAACAAAGTCAACGATTTCAAAGTGGGCAATGGCAACCTGTACAGGGAAAAAACATTTTTATCCAGCGCGCGAAACTGTGTATCGGAAAACCTAAAGATAATGCTCATTTTAAAATTATTTTGCCATATTGCTGTTAAGTCGAATTTTATAGTTTAAGTGCAAAGAACATGATATTTAATCAATAAAAGTAGCTCATAAAACTTAACAAACGCCCCTTTGAACATAATGTAAAAGCTGAAAGCTTTCGGGTTTTTTATTTTATTTATTTCTACTTTTCAGATTCCTACCTGTAATTTCAGACACAGAACTGAGAAACATTCTACTTATGTCCTTAGAAGGACATTCCATATTTATTGGCAAGAAACTACAAATTAACAAAACCTCTTTTTTCCCCTTTGCGTTTTCTTTAAACAACACCTTCTTTAACCTTTCTTATAAAAACTTTTCAAAAATAAATAATTTTATCAAAACATTTTCTTCTATTATTCATTCGTTTTGGGGCTATTTTAATTTTATTGTTCAGTTTTTTCTAATTAATTTTCTCATTTCTTTAATTTTTGTTATTAAAAAGAAAGATTTTGCATTCAGTAATTAATATGGCTTTAATTTTTTAAAGAAAAATAGTTCTTTATATTAAAATATGTTCTTATGATATGCTAACGTTTTCAAAAACTTTTACGAAGTCCTAAGCATATTTTCCCCAGTTCCCCAGAGAAAAATTAATCATTTTCTAATGCTTTCTAATTTTTCTCCTATAATAATCATCAAGTGATCTTAAGTTGAGTAAACTGAAATTGAAAGAAGAAAAACGGATTTTTAAAATGCTGAAAAACGCTTTCCACTCAAATGATGAAATTGCAATAATATGAAAACCGGAACAAGTTATTTTTATTTTATTCTCAAACCCTACGCATTCCTCTGAAAATCATTTATTTAATTAATTCAGTGCGAACTAAATCACCAAATACTAAGTCTTTATATTCAATAAGGGTGTGGCGGACCACACAGTGATAAGTAAATTGTGTGTGCGGTCCCTGTAATTCAGTGCTCCCAGCCTTTACAACGAGTCACACGACATGTTTTTTACATCGCAGAGACATAACTTCACGACTAGTGTCCGGAGATTTCAACGTTCTGTACCGTGTCTGTCGTCACAGCCTCTCGATTTCAGGACGGGTGACGAACCAATGATCTAATTTTTCCTCTGATATCGTTCCACATATAATGAATCAGAAGATGTAAAATGCTACTGTAAAATTAAGGAAGCTTGGCTAATTCACTCTTAAGATTTTCGCCATCAGAATAACATCAGAAGAACGCTCCAGAACTCTCAACTAGAGCGACTTGCAATGCCCTTGATCTCTCAACTAGAGATACCTTTGTAGCAGACTTCTCACACTACGAGGACTATAATTCATTTAAATATCTGTCTACACTATCTATGAATTATATATATATGTGTGTGTGTGTGTAAAGAGCTTCTTGTATTTGTATTAAATGTCTTTTGAGTTTCAAATGCCGTAAGAATTACGTTGCCTCTCAACACTACCTAATCATTATGCGCTACCTGCAGCCAGTCAACTGAGGGTAACCTGACTGTCACTCCCACAGCAGTGACCACCAAACATTCCCCCCAGTGGTGACCTGACAACTGCATTAAGCAACTAAACTATCATGAACTCTTCCGACAGCTATACCGCAATTCGTCCAGAAAAGCTTCATTAACTGCCAACCCACCTGTATCTTCACGTAATTGCTGGGTCATCGGAAAATTCAACTGCACAGTTAAGCTTTCAATACGGATTATTACCATAAAAACTCTTAATACTAAGAAACACCTCTTATACAGCCTGATGGAACGCAGCGGATTATAAATTAATATCAAGCTACTGTCGTCGCAAAGGGAAAAGGCATCCATCTTCGCTAAAGGTACATAATTTAGCTCATTCGGGCATTCGAACAACGGCAAAAATAGTTCGTAGTCGGTATGTGTAGCCAAATATAAACAAAGATGTCACGAACTGGGCAAGACAGTGTATTTCGTGCCAGAAAACTAAATTAAACAAACATACTTCAGCTACTTCACAATCACTTAGTGAAACTTCTACGCGATTTCATCATATTCATTTAGATCTCATCGGCCCACTTCCATCTTCCAGTGGATTTACATATTGCCTAACAGCTATCGATCGTTTTACTAAATGGACATAAGTTATCCCAATCATTGATATTCGAGGTACAACTGTAGCGGAGGCCTTCTACGCCAACTGAATCGCCCGCTTTGGTGTGCCAGCTACTATTACAACCGATCAAGGACGTCAATTGCAGTCTCCTTTATTTTAGGCTCTAACTCAACTCCTAGGCGTATAACGAATACGCGCAACTGCTTATCATCCTCAAAGCAATGTCTTAATTGAGGAATGTCATCGTCCATTAAAAGCAGAATTAATGTGTCACGACACTCTAAAATGGCCATAAGTGCTACCTATTGTGCTACTTGGTTTGAAAACAGCTCTCAAAGAAACCATCGTTTGCACGCCCGCTGAACTTATGTACGAAACTAACATTAAACTCACGGACAATTTTTTCGACACATCGAATGTTGCAACTGATCCTGTGGAATATGTCAAACAACTTCGAAGTTGCATGCAGCAACTTAAACCAAAACCAACTGGATCACATACAGAAAAAGCAGTGTTTATTCACAAAGATTTAAAAACGTGTTCACATGTGTTTGTGCGACGTGATACAGTACGACGGCCACTACAACCACCGTACGACGGTCCTTTTAAAGTTCTCAAACGTAGTGAAAAAATGTTCAAATTATCCATTCATGCAAAAATTGTTTCGGTTTCAATTGACCGGGTGAAACCAGCATTACTGTTGAATACCGATATGGATACTCGCTCTCCTGATACTTCGAAACATAATATTCGTCAAACCCGTTCCGGTAGACATGTGCATTTCTCTGATTTTTACGTATCATCACGATGATACTAGAGGGGGAGTATGCGGTCAACCACACAGAGATAAGTAAATTGTGGCAGCGATCCCTGCAATTCACTGCTTCCCGCCTTTACGACGTGTCATGTTTCTGACTTGTTTTTGACATGGCAGAGACATAACTTCACGACTAGTGTCAGGAGATTTCACCATTCTGTACCGTGTCTTTCGTCACAGCAGTGACCACCAAACATCCCCCGAAGGGTATTAAATAAATGCAATGAATTCATTTTCGCAATGTCGGCTTATACCATTCCAAGTATGTTGTTACCCTAACGTATTGCAATTTAGGTTATATTTGTCTTTTTTCTTCTAGAAATTACCATTAACTGTTCTTAAAATAGCCCTACCACGGCAATAATTCCTAGAAACAGAATTATTTATATTTATTTTATTAGCCTTGAGATTATTGTCGAAACGTCCATTTCAAACAGTAATTGTATTCAAAAACTAAAAGTACACTTTTTAAAGAGCCGTATGCGATTAGAGATCCATAATTTGCTGCGAGTGGTACATATGGTAATTTTAATGCGCGAAAATTTGTTTACCAAAAATACTCATAGTAATTAATTTTAGTTACAAAATAATTTACTTCTATGTATGGGCTTATTATTTGATTCTGTTATAAAGAAATAAAGATGTACAAAGAAATTGCCATCGGCGATAAGGTATTACTCCCCATTGGTGAAATGGAGTAAGATGCTGTTGTGGAAGAGTCTGATGTTTGCAGCATGGAGATATCTGAGGCAATTCTCTTTATATTATGATGCGACCCAAACAACTCTACTTTCAGAGAC
Source organism: Stegodyphus mimosarum (assembly GCA_000611955.2). Taxonomy (NCBI): domain Eukaryota; kingdom Metazoa; phylum Arthropoda; class Arachnida; order Araneae; family Eresidae; genus Stegodyphus; species Stegodyphus mimosarum. The sequence goes on along the minus strand of KK115865.1, from coordinate 37,551 downwards.
CTTTGTCAACAGAATGAAGATGAAGAATTGGCGCAGCGAGAACGAGACATGTATTTTAAGCACTACAAAAGCGTACTTCTTCCATTTACAATCATCCGATTTCTGCCTCATTTCCCTGGCAACAAAAGAAAGGACATTATTACGCAGTAAAATATTGTTTGTTTGTGGCTTATCTCACACAGAGTAACATCAGATCAGGTCTCTGAAATCAGAACAAGCTCACGAAATGCATCGTGATAGGGGGGGGCAAGATTGCGCCTGCTGTTGGCAATATGTGTAACAGTATGACTTTGTTCATTTCCGCCCCTATAACATATGGTGCTCAACTCAAAATTTGCACCGACTATTAATTATGGTAACAGTACGACTAAATTGGTAACAATACTATGGTAACAGTACGACTAAATTGGCCCCATACGGTAAAGGTACAGTAACCCAAGTTGAGCACCATGTGGGTAACAGTACGACTTTGTTCATTTCCGCCTGGAGAGCACTCACGAGTACGGGGTTGAGGGTCTCCTACTCCCTCTTCCCCTACCAATAATATATCGAGAAGACTTTGGGCTCGCCGCCTATTTAGGGTGCTCTTATGCCCCACAGACACTATATATACACTTACAAACATCCATGTCTTCTCCGAGATTCGAACCTTGAATTTTCGGTACAACAATCAGCGTCCCTAACCATTGTCCCGATTGGCCGCCGCACTAAAATATGAATATTATCATTCTATATCTCCTTAGTTACATGTCACAACCGCACTAATATATGACAATATCTTTCTTTTATATCCTCAGTACAGCTTCACATTTACAAAAACAAAAAATGATAGCCTCTCGTTCCCTCACTTTGAAAGTATTCGATAACACATTAGCGTGAGCGAAACACGTTTCACTGAGAGCTCTGGGGATAACAAATAAATTGAAAATCTTGATAATGACCTTTATTTATACCAGCTCCCACTAGACATGCTACACATTATACACGTGACCGAAAAAAATGGCGAAATTTTAGTTATCCCGCATATAAATGTTCCGTTGAATTTAGGCATTGTAAGTTAACACTGGCTTATTATGTTTTCTTTAAACATTATATGGTTTACATATAATTCTAATCTTGTTTATAAAATGAATTTATTAACAGCAGCACCTTTTGAAAGTGAACTAATCTGCCTTTCCTTGGATAAATAAAATATAATAAGGGCACAAGGAGTGTCATTATAAATCATGGCATACGTGTAATTTTATAATTCCGCTTTCATGTTAAACATCTTCTAACTAAACTAAGTTTTATCTCGTTATAAGTTGTGGAGAATTAGACATTAGGTTTTTTTATGCTGGAGATGTGAAAAATGAGCAGTGCCTCCATCGGGACTCCCACCTGCACCTCTCGAATACGCGCCGAGTGTGCTACCATTACACCACGAAGACATGCAGAAAGGAGGGAGAAAATACCTTATATACTCCTACTATTAATAGGCATCGGGGGATTAGGGGACCCAATCGCCAAATCCTGGTGGGGAAAAATCATCATCTATCACCTAGTTCGGGCGCCACTGTAGAGTCATTAGGTTAACTTGAAGCAGGAGTACATGAAAAATGAACAATGCCCACGCCTGGACTCGAATGCACGTCGAGTGGTCCTACCGTTACACAACGATGGCATGTAGAAAGGAGGGAGAAAATACTTTATAAAATGTGAAATTTCCACATGCACTCGGTTGCGGTTTTTGAGTGACGTTATAAAATATTATTAAATGTTTTCAAATGAACGTATGGTAACGTTAGAGCTTAAACTACAATAAAAGTTTGGTAATTTGAAATTTTTAAAAAATGGTATTGAGTGTTTTCCACAAAGGAAGTAAATTAAATATTAATGTTCATATTCCTCTATAAGTCGAATTAGTTCGAAATATCGGAAAGTCGAATTTTCTTTGTAAAATACTGACGATATTTCGATTATCTTATTTCTCAATGACTCGAGATCATATATTATTCACAAGCTACAGATGAATTTTTCCAAACCTCCTTTCCAGAGTCCTTTAATGCACAGTAATTGCTTTTTTGTGCATTTAAGGGTTCTTTGTTTGTCACCACAAACCGCAACACTCATGTTTTTGAGATTATCCAAAAATATTCTTTAAAGAAAATTTCATGCTTTTTACAGATGCTTTTATTTATGTGGAATTAAGCAAACTTGAGTCTTTTATTACTCCAAAGGAGCGTTAGTTCAGAAGGGCTATTAACTTCGTTTTGGCATTTTACGTCGATTCGCAGTAAATGTCCTCTTATAAGCCTGATCCTAAAGATCTAATATCAAAATAAAGCTCACATCATAATGAACTCTCTATATAAAACGAATTATGTGAACTCTAAAGAACTTTATGAAATACTATGACCTATTATGAATGAATCTATGAATACAGACAAATGGAATATTACGTATGAACTCTGATGAGCTTTATGAAATACTTTGACTATTATGAATGAATTTATGAATATACCATTACAAATGACAAATGGACTATTACGTATGCACTATTATGAATTTTTGATAATACATGAATATTTGTAAAAATACTGTAAAACTAGTACGAACAATTACTATTAAGAACTATTACGAATTTATTATGAACTATTACGAACTATCGTAAATATCGCGAACTATCACAAACTATCGTGTACTGTAATGAATAAATTACCAAACTTATGAAGCATAATGAATGAAATTATGCACTATTATGTAACATTATGAAATATAGTGAAATTAAAGATATTTTGTATGCCATATATTATTACTACACTATCACCACACGTATTCATTATATACTATGTACTATTAATAAAAACTTAGGAGACATCATTTCAAATGTTTATGTATATACTACCAAATTGCTACCAAATAGCTGTATTTTCCTCCCATTACAAAATTTGTACTACCAAAATTTTGGAAGTGACTCCAAAATTTGTAAGTGTAAAGGCATCGACTGTGAGCATTTATTTGTATATTACTATATTTGTATTATTTGTATTTGTATATTTGTATATGTCAAAATTCATAAATATGGAAGTGTAATAGGACTATATCCATTTGTTGATAGAAACATTGGGTGCCCCATTACATTTCAACCTGTACCTGTACCTGTGTGAGCTTTCTCTTCATACGCGCTTTGCATTACTTTGTGTTTAAGGTTCATAGAAATTTGAAGTGCAACTACGGACTGTAGTGCACGATGCTGTAAAGAGCTGTACGACTATTTCTGTGGAAAGTTCCAGAACTCTGGAGTTTTCTTTTAGTAAAATAAATTTTAACAAGCTGTCATTAGTTCTGTATGCATTCAACCTATTACGAATCTTTAAGCACGCAACAGTATTATGCTACTATACCTTCCCCCAAACTGCTCTTGAACTTAAGGCAACTTAAGTCGAAACTTAAAGCAATACATATTTTTATTATAAGTGGATTTCAAGGTACCTATTTTATTGAAATAATTTCGTTACCAATTTGGGCAATAATTTCTCTTTTTTCTTATTACATACATTTCTGTTCATAAGCAGGAAGAATCTTGTATAATTATCAAACATTCCTGTAATTCGAATATTCAGCTAACACGTTTTTTGTTGTAATTTCAAGTTAACTAGAAGAGACAAAAAAGTTCGAATTTTTATGGAACTGGGATATTTGTAATGGTTTAAAATTAATATTTATTCTCAAAGCATTTCAATCGGGCTGCAAAAATACCCTTGTTTCTTTGGTGAATGGGCCAACAGATATTAGAAAACTCATTGTCATCAAGAAATTTAGACAAAATCAACATCAAAGAAATGTAGTATCATTAACAGATCTTGTAAATATCGGAATCGTATATGTAGATTCTTACAGTATAACGCTAGAACTTAGGAAATATACTTTAAGGTTATGGATGTTAACTGGCTAGTATTCATATACCAGGAAAACACATTTGCTAACATAGGTAAAGTTAAATTAATAGATAGTCCAGAAATACTAAAGCTAGAAAATTATTTATTGGGCTCAAATTTTGTCCACAATTGAATTCAATTCACAATACTGTACAGTCATTAGGTGCTTTAGAACCAGAAGATGCGAAAACTGGGGAATGACCTCGCCAGGCTCGAACCTGAAACTCTCGAATACGCTTTGAGTGTGCTACCGTTACACCAAGATGGCATACTGGAAGCAGAAAATAACTTATATACTTACTCTTTTAAAGATTGATTGGGGATCAGGGCATCCAATCGCCAAATCCTGGTGGTGACGAATTATCGTCCACCCTCTTAAATGATTCATAATTTCCCCAAATTATATAATTTGTTTAACATTTCTTAAATATTAAACATAATGGTATGATAACAGCTATTATACCAATATGTTTAATATCTACGAAGTCATGAAGTCTACCAAAATGAATTTTCAGTATCGCGTTGCATGTGAATGAGGTAGAAGTTTCGCTAACTTCAGCAGAAGAGCTTAGGAGTCTTTAGCATAGCGTGTTTGCTGTCAGGCTACTTCGTTGCTAAGTTCACTGCGTTTGGCCGTATTGTATGTGCCTTCTGATATTCGCTGGTTAATTTACTCAAGGGCCAACTACGCTAGGTAATTGTGTATAGCTTTGGTTTAGTTAAACGCTAGATTAGTTTCTTATTTTCTGTTCTAATTTAAAGCCAAAACGGAGGCTTTCCTGCAAGCCCGAGAAGGCACCGACTTTCATTATTTCTTTGGGTGAATAAAATGGTATTGTAACCCTTCTCTGGATTTTGTCGTTTACAGTAAGTTTCACTACGTCCAGTCATTCGATACTAAACCGTTCAACGAATTATTAAACTTGCTCACTAATTTCGTCCCAAATATATATACGGTATCATAATAGCTATTATCATGTCAATTAACATATTGGTATGATAACAACCAAGCATTATCTCTTAGGTAGTTAAGTTAAATATTTCTGGAATAACTTGCAGAGTCATTAGGTTATTTTGAAGCAGGAGAAGTGACCAATGAGCGATGCCCTCGCCGGGACTCAGACTTATCGAATACGCGCGGAATATACTACGGTTACACCACGAAGGCTGGCAGAAAGGAGGGAGAAAATACCTCATAACTTTAGTGCAATGTTTCTAACAAAACCTAATTTGACAAGCAGTAGAGTATTAAATCATACGTTGCTTTTATAATTTGTTTTGCACCAAAGCACTTCATCTTTAGGTGCTTCAGATCGGGTGCCTTTCTAACGGCTTCAAGACGGTTTATCCCAAGACCTAGAAAGCCAGTAAATTTATAGTCAGATAACGCAATGAACAGCTGCCCATATAAGACAACAATCAGTGCTTCTGAATTCTGCTAAAATTCAAAACTTTGCAACTCAAGGATCTACTGCGTAGTATTTTATATAACCATTACGGAGGACTGTGGCAAACTGGAATTAAGTCTGCGAAGCAACATTTATTCAAAATTGCAAGGCAGCAATCTTAACTTTTGAGGAACTTAACATGACCTGTAGTACAGATAGTAGCATCTCTTATGTCCAGGCCACTGGCTCCTCTTTCTTCAGATCCTCAAGATTCAGAACCTCTTACTCCACGATATGTTTTAATATGTGCTCTTATAACGTCGTTTTCTAAGAAAGCTCAAATCCGCTACGCATAAAGTCAAGATGGCATCTGATTCAGCAACTTCGCAATCAGTTTTGCTCAAGATGGAGACTTAATGTACGTCAAAAAGAATTCTCTACCTCTTTTGAAATGGAATCATAGAAGAATCACAGAAGTTTTTCCTGAAAAAGACGAAGTCTTTCAGATGTTTGAGGTAAAAACGTCGACTAGACTTTATCGGCGTGCAGTTTCTAAATGCTGTCCTTTTCCTAAGTAATCATCCAGAAATTAAGAATTCAGCCGGAGAGGGAGAGCTATATTAAACTTGTGAGGGTTATTTTAATTTTCTAACAGTTATTTTTAATTTTGAAACATTCTCTTGTTTCCACACTTACAACTCCCTACCAAAATGAGTTTTCAGTATCGCGTTCCATGTGAATGAGGTAGAAAGACTATATAAAGGAAGTTTCGCTTACTTCAGCAGAAGACCTTAGGAGTCTTTAGTATAGCGTGTTTGCTGTCAGGCTACTTCGTTGTTAACTTCACTGCGTTTGGCCATATTGCATCTGCCTTCTGATATTCGTTGGTTATTTTACTCAAGAGCCAATTACGCTAGGTAATTATGTATAACTTCGGTTTAGTTAAACACTAGATTAGTTTCTTATTTTCTGTTCTAATTTAAAGCCCAAACGGAGGCTTTCCTGTAAACCCGAGAAAGCACCGACTGTCATTATTTCTTTGAGTGAATAAAATGGTATTTTAACCCTTCTCTGGACTTTGCCGTTTACACACTTGGATTCAGCAATAAGTCGATACATAGTTCAGTAAGTTTCACTACGTTCTTCCACTTATTTTATCCTTCTCTATAGCTGGCGCTGTCGTTCCGCCAGACATTTTTTATTTTATTTTCTTACTTTCATTTTTATTCATTTAATTTTAAATATAACGAGATATTAACCAGATATAATACAACGAGAGAACAACAGTTAGTTAGCTTTCAGTGAAAAATGTAAAGAATAGAATATTACTTAATAAGTATAAATCTATTAATTTAACTATTAATTTGTGATTAATTAGTTATTAATTTTAATTAAATCTAAATAATTAATAAGCCTAAATCTACTGACTTAACTATTATTTTTTAATTAATTATTTAACTAATTTTAATTCAATCTAAATAATTAATAAAGCTAATTTATTTTGTATCCTCATTTATCTTGTCAAAATCAAGTGTTTCGAGGAAACTTTAAATCTGTAAAAATTCAAGGTAAGCTCTTTAATAACTATTAATTATTGATACGAACTGAACAATATTCACCTTTCTTAACTTTGTCCGTTGTCTGCTTTCTCGGACTTTTCATAATTATTCCGTTTCTTTATTTTATTTATTTATTTGTCAAGCAGATTTAAACCCTGTTATTTTTCACCCAGATTACGTAAAGATCATTTTTAAAGTTTTAAAATTTATTTATAAAATTATTTTAATAATAAATCATTTCAGTTTGAAGGTCATGTTTTCCGGTTCGTGTTACATCGCATAAATTTTTCTGTCTACAAATGAGAACAGGATTTGACACTACTCCTCTTGATTTCGACATTACCTTCATTGCCTAAGTTTTCCTGCAGAAGAACTTTTAAATTCGTATTTCATTTAAAATCCATTCATAGTGAAAAATAAGCTTCCGAATGAATGAAGATGTATTTTGTGGAAGATTAACACATCCGCAAAGAAAAGAAAATGAACACCTGAATTGGGAAAATATAAAAATAATAGTGAACGATTTAAAGCGTTGAACTTCAACGAAGATAATTTTTATCTTCGAAAAGCAACACTAATTTTTTCCAGCGTAAAATGATCAGCGCTTTGAAAAGACATAACTGATGTTGGAACGATACACATATGACGAGAACTGCTGACGTAAAACATTTGCAAAGAAAAGCATTGCAAAGGATCAATAACAACATAACAGAGGGAGAAAATTATTAGAATTACAAGTTTCCAATGTGTACAACGTTTCGAGGTAGCATCTCTCGTAACATTGCGCGATCCGCCAACCTTGGTTCTAGTATAAGCAGACTCCTGACCTGTTTCAGGGAACGTGATCCCCCATTCTGGGGTTACCTGAGATCTATGGTATGCACACCAAATTCACGAGATTTGTCAGAATTGAAAGATGTCATAAAACTTGGTGTTATACACATTCATCCTGCGATGTTAAGTTCGTTATTGTTGGCAGGAATCTCAAAGCGTTATGCGTCTGCATTATGTGCTTGTTATGCATCTCCGAAGATGGGCACGTAATTCCAATAAAAGGTTTTTCCTTCTCCTGTATTATGCTGTCATTGGTCCTTAACAATGCTCTTTTCAATCTGCTCAGGAAAACGTGGCTGTTGCCATTCAAAAATTTCAAAATATTTTTCTTAATCTTTTCTTTTTCTTAATTTCTTTCCGTGAGTGCTCTATTGCTTTATAACAACAAAACCTTGAAAGCATACCTTCAAATAATAGCGTCTAAGATCCCATTGCCGCTAGAGGTTCATATATCAGCAAAGGTTTTTTTCCTCGTTGACGTCCCTCTAGTATACAGAGTAAGATTATTTTCATTATTTTTAATGAAGAGAGAGCTTTGACAGTGTTGTGTAGAAATGAAGTATACTGTAATTGTGTTTACACCTTACAGTATACTTCATTCCTACACAACCAACCTTGAGAAATTTTTATAATTTTATTTTTTATAATAATTTTTGTAGTATTGTCAGGACTGAATGTTCTATGCATAGCTTTAGGGAACATGGTGAAGTACTTACAAGGGTTCTTCTTCTCAAGTCCTGAACTGGAACAGGGAGCTGAAAGAATGTTGGCTTTGTTCTGATGTAGGTACTGTACTTGCTGGAAAATGACTGCACTTGAAAGGGATTTAAAATCCTCTTTTATTAAATCACTATTATTTACACACTTCCCAACTCGGGAGAGATACAGAAAGTAAAAGACCGCACTTGGGCCTAACTTAACAATCAAGTAAATTTAAACTAAATTTAAATAGAACTTAAATCACAGAGCGATTCGCGGAGATTGGTTTAACTAAAAGGGTGCGTAGCAAGATATACTAATACTAGCGCACTTTAATTTATTTCAATATTCAATCACGTAGTAAGCACTATGGCTTATAATTTTAGCTGCTAGCTGGTCAGGCGAACGTCGAGCAGAATGACCGTGATCTGAGACTAAAGCTCTCTCACACTAAGAGGTTTCTACCTCTGCTTTAAATAGCACTTGGCTGTACTTCAAATTAGCATAAGCTGAAAACGCGCGCTTCTTCTGACGGGAAGTTGAAACAGAGAAGAGATAGAAAGATTTAAATTAAAATAAAACTTGGTTAGTTTAACTAAAACCTTACAGTATTAATAACAATGTTCCACTTTTAAAGATTTAAATAATTAAGTGCGTTTTACTCTTGAACTAATTAAATAAAGAAAAAAAGTTTTACTTTATTTTGTCCTCTATATTTTACTTCTTTCTCATTGATTTTTTAAGACATATGTTGATTCATCAACATGTTTTAAAAATGCTTTTTTCCTACAATGTGGAATATATACTACGTATTATAAACAGTTTATACCAATTCTGACATTTTAGGACGCTCTCAAAATTTGACACCAAATTTTAATTAATTTTCATGTAAAATCAATCAAAAACTGCAATAAAAAAAATCTGAAATAATTACAAAAAAAAGAACAATTTTAAATATTTTTGAACACGCCAAAAACTGTGCCTGTTTTATAGCATGGGACATATGATGCTCCTTTCTTTTAATTCTTCTGTTTCCAAATTTTCAAAAAGAATGTAATTTTCAAATTACAACAATGCCAGTTATAACATTTCTTGGATATGTTATTAAAGCAACATATTAATATTTCTATGCATTTAATGATGTAGAAATACTCACACAGAAAAAAGGAAAAGGGAGAATAAAAGTTAAAATAATAGAACTGGAATTAAAATCTCAGTTAATAGAAACGGAATTAAAATGATAAGAGGTGGTATAAAATCTGAATATTTTCTCGAAAGCAGCCTTTTTTTTCTTACAGTAATATCGATTATAGATAAGAGGTTATGAAAACAGTATTCTTCTAGGAATGTAAACGAAGTTTTATGAGCTTGACTTTTAAACTTCAAACGAGCTTAACTCTTAAGCTTCAAATGCGCTTAACGTTTCAGCTTCAAATGAAGAAATGAATATCAGTGCAACTGAATAAATTTAAATATTTTCTCTCTTTATATTTAGCCCAAAGAAGCGTTAACTCAGAAGCGCTATTAATTTCGTTTTGGCATTTTGCGTCGATTCACTGCAAATGCCCGTATCACCTTTTCAAACTGTTCCCACCAAATACTATTGTCCTATGTTATATTTAAAAAAATTAAATAATGAAGAATCTCATAAATGTATGTATGGTTCTCGCATTGTGATAAAACAACAATACCTAGAGCCAGCAAATTTTGAATAACGTAATCTTCCACCAAATGTGGGCAGCTGGAAGCCCTAATTTAGAATTTCGAATTTGTTTTATTACCTATTTCATATTTTGTAATACTTTAGCGAATTTTTGATTAAGAAACTCAAGGATTTCAAAGCGAGCTATGGCAACGTTGTACAGAAAAAACATTTTTATCTCCAGCGCGAGAGACTTTGTATAGGAAATTCTAAAGATATGCTCATTTTAAAATATTTTGCGATATTGCTCTTGAATTGAATTTTATAGTTTATGTACGAAGAACATGATCTCTACATATAATAAAACAAAGAGTCTGTGTGTGTGTGTGTCTTTCGTTCGTGTTGTGAATAAGCTAATAGACCCAGGGCCACGAAATTTGGTACATAGGTGTATCTACACAAGAACCAGTGCACCTTGAAGCGATTTTTTCGAAATTCGAATTAGAATTTTTTTTATTATATGTTTTGTGACCAAATCGCGGTCATTTTGAGACATAATGGGCTACAGGAAAGCGAGATTTCACTCTATACATTTAATTTTTACATCGTCGTGAAGCGTAGACACTTAGCTATTTTACGAACTTAAAATAAATTTCGTATTTCAATAAATCGATTAAATACGAATTTATTCAGGAAGGTGAACTTAACACCTTTTCAGCGGAATTTTTTTTAAAAAAAACTTATTTAAAAAAATGTGCCGTTTATTTTCCTTTGATTTTTGGACACGTTGAACTTTAATCCTTTCGACTCCTTTTAAAAAAGGAAATTTATAAAAAAAATAATATTTTGTATTTTTAAAAAATTTTTTAAATTAAGCTTCCGATCACACTTCTCACATCTCAGATATTTTAAAATGTAGTTTTGGCAACAATTTTCCTTTCTTATCGTTGTTGATAGATTTTTGATGAAATTGCATCATTTTGAATAGTTTCATTCTTTTAAAAATTTCGGTTTGGCAACAATTTTTCATCGTATTTCTTATGTTACTGTTTTTAAGAGACTGAAAAGTTTAAGAAATTAAAAAGTTGTTTCTTTTTGCAACGGTAAATTGTTTAATTACTTTATTACGATAATTAACATTTGTATCGAGGGATATTGCTTATTTCATTGTAATATTATGTTTTAATTATATATAATTTTAATTATAAAAAAGTTTTGAATGATATTTTTTAATCTGTTTAAATTCTTAATCTGTTTATACCATTTGAGTTCTTAAGATTTTGCAAAGGAAAGTTGGTTAATTTATTTATTAGGATAATTAATATTTGTATTAAGGGATATTGCTTATTTCGTTGTATGCTTTTTATATGTAATGCATTTTTAACTGAATTTTTTCCCTTGTTGTTTGTTTCTTTTTTGATAAAATTGTTCTGCAGAGTAAAATTCTGTGCAGTTTTCAAATTTAATGTTTGCTGTTCTCTTTAGGCATTTTTCCGGTACACTTAAAAGCCAGACGAAGGCTGGCCGCGCAGCAGCTAGTACTTAATAAATAACAATAGCACAGTAATGTAAATTTTAATTGATTATTTAATTGATTTTTAGTTGATTATTTATTTCTGATGAATTTTAAATCAAATATTCATTACAAATTTTTCGATGGGAAAAGCCGTTATAGTAAAGGAGAGAGTAAGAAGTAGTATGGACATAAATGTCCAGGGTTAAAATAGCCCGGTAACAAAACGAAAGTGGTTATGAATAAAATTTTGAGTGGGTTAACTGTTCTCATGGAAAGATACCCATATAGAAGAATTCTTACATTCGCAATATGCACATAATACAAAGTTTAAAAAGAAAAATCTCATGCTAAAAATTTAGCACCTCATTCACCGATTAAGCCAAAGTGACACCAATATTTAAAGAATAAAATGTCAGCTTTACAAAGAATGAAGTTTTTCTTCAGAAAAACGAAGCAAGCAAACCTGCTCCATCAAGTGTTATTGATAACTTTATACTATCAGAGAGAAATGTCGATCAAGACGCAAGAAAAACAAGCCGACGTGGAAAATAAAACAGGCAAATCGACAACCTTGTACAAAATCTACGCCGAATACAAGGTTGTCGGTTTGCCTGTTTTATTAGAAATGTCGATGTTTAACGAAGTCGAAATGTCAAGAAAGAAACCATCCCAAAATAGATTAAAGTGCGATCTTTGAAACAGTTAGTTCCCAAGTACTATAAAAAATTCCTTTGTTCACTTCAGTCCCAAGAGAGAAGGAACTGAAGTGAGGCGTACTGCTTATGAAATAACATTATTTAAAAAATTTGCTCCACGAGTTTTAAGAGCTGAAACGAAACATTCTTAGACGCCCACTCACGGTTGAGTGATTCATTTTTCTCTGGAAGGTTGTTGTTCTACAGAACATGATTATACTTGGTTTTCAATAATGTTATTAAATTATGATTTTAAAAATACTGGTTATTTTCAGAGATAGTCGCCTTGAGTTATTTCACTGAACATGACATAAATTAAATAATATGTGGAAATTGCATACTTTTTCAATATGCCGTATGTTAACCAGCCATATTAAGGATATACAGTCAACACATTAAGAACTACCAACGAAGTTACTTGGTCCATTACTTTAACGTTATTAAAATAATAAAAATCCTTTTTGATATTATAAATATTTTAAATAAAGTAAATAAAGCATTATGTTCGGATGTAACTCAAATAATCAAAACTGAACACAATTTTAAGCAATTGGCATCTATCACTGTCATCCTGGATAATACAGTGGTTACCTGAGGCTGATCGGTACCCAGATACTTAAGGAAAGATCCTTATATAAGTTATCCTCCTCCCTCTCCGAGGTGAAATATGGGTCGCTCCCAGTGGTGATGACATGATAAGATGACAAAAGGACTATAACCGATTGGGCCATTCTTGGTGTTTTATTAAAGAAAATTTTCTGGAATTTTTCTGGTTGGGCTGAGTAGATATCCTTAGATTAGCAAGATATAAAGGAGGAATTATGTTCATTCGATAGATCTAATACCTGCACAAAACATCAAAACTCAGCTCGAACTGCTTGAATGGTTTAATTATCATATAATCTAGTTCATAAACAAGTTGTGTTTTCATTTCGGTCAAAATATTCCTTGTTTGAATTAACATATCTTTTTTCTTTGAATTAATGCTGCGCACGTGAGAATTTTTATAGGCATCTTTTTCTTCCTTCATTTACATAGAAGAGCCATTACATTATGACCACCCTGTTACTTTGAGGTATCTGGCGCCAAGCGCTCACCAATTGGTCCTGCGACTCCCGCACATTGCGAGGGAGAGCGTGGCAGCACTAATTTGGTTTTCCAGGTGGGACCACAAATGCTCTATTGGATTAATATCAAGTGAATTTGGAGGCCAAGATATGACTTGAAAGTCACCGAAATGTTCCTCTAACCACTCCCTGACGATTCGACCTTTATGACATGGTGCATTATCCTGTTAATAAAAACCATCCCCTGCCGGAAATACTGTTGTCATGAATGGGTGAACCTGGTCTGCAACGACGTTCACGTAGCACACGTACATCAGGAATTGTTTTTTGGGATTATGCGTCCTAATGTGCTCCATGAATACATTGTCCACACCATAATACCCCCGCCATCGGCTTTTCTCCGTTCAACTGTGCATCCAGGAGCCAGGTTTTCGTTTGGAAATCGCCGTATTAGCACACCCCCGTCAATGTGATGGACCAGAAAAAACGTGATTCGTCGAACCATGCAACTTTCTTCCATTCTTCTAATGTTCAAATCCGATCTTTCCTGGCCCACTGCAGACGTAGCTGGTGATGACGTGCTGTCAGTGCAGGGACATACTTCGGTCTCCGGCTGCGTAGGCCCATACGCAGCAATCTACGCTGTACAGTGTGTTGAGAAACACTGTTTGGATCGCCACTGTTGTAGCTGGTGGTGATTTCGGCTGTTGTAGCTCTTCGGTCATGGTAGCCATCTCCGCTCTCCTTTGAAATCAATGCGCCGTCGACGACATACTGCTGGCCGGCGACTTGTCGTTTCACCGTCCTTACCCACACTTTCGATATGTGCTCACAACAGCTGCACATCACGCTATGTTCGGAAAGACAATGCATAGCTATTTATATACTCCAACTTCATTGTTATAGATGGTGGGTGTTCATAATTTAATGGCTCTTCGTGTATTTAATTATCCATGGAAATGTATACTCGAGCACTTCTTTTTCCACACGTGACAGCATTCTGTTCCGTATGCGAAACTTTCTATAGTGCACTTTCCTTGTAAGCGAGTATATCTACTTCTAATCTATT
>KK115865.1:6472-21122 GCA_000611955.2 Stegodyphus mimosarum | reverse complement strand
AGCATTCCTTTATACCTGAATAAGGAGAGGGATGCCTTCGTGGAGAATCTTTAAAAGGAAACTATTTCGTATTTAGTGGGGAAATCCAAACCCGGAAAACCAACCATATGGCTGCGTTTCTACGGGTTCGTGGAGCCCACCAGCGGCCGAGCGGTAAAGATCGTGAACACTGGTAGTTCGGTCCGAGGTTCGAATCCCGCGAACGGGCTGCCTGCATGGGCGTTTTCGTGGTTTTCCCCATGTGTAACGTGTATACGAGCCAGTTTCCCTTAGAAAGTCCTCCACGAAGGCATCCCTCCCTTTAGGCAGATAACCCTCGTGTGCTTTGCCATAATTGAATAACCTAACCTAACCTAACCTACGGGTTCGTGGATTTGGAGTGATGGACTACAACACTCGATGAAGAATGAAAACACAGTTTATTAGCCGGTATTACAGAAGACAGCTCCTAAAAGACATTTACAGTCGTCGCAAAACTACGACAAGCAAGCTGAAACAATCAGCAACACAGCCTTGAGGCTATCCGCCTATAACGGTGAAGACAGCTTCTCGACAAAGCACTAGAATATACCTCCCAACTCGGTTCGGTCGCTCTCGGAACTGAACCTACTCTTGATACTCCCCACCCTACAACTCGCGATGTACTCGACGATACACTGACGATACTCACTGCTACTCCGCGTACAGGCAGGGTTTATATAGCTTTTGGCCTGCCTTTGAAAACATTCTGGGCCAAACCGGTAAGTAGTTCGTTCAAGAATGTTCTCCATCCGTCTATCCGTCGCCAATCTTGTCGCCAAATCGGCGATTTCGCGCCAAATATGGCAACCTTGCTTTTCCTTGCCAATTCTGGCAACTCTAAATCCGCTTTGCGGGGAAGCTATCTCCGTAGCTGGACATTTCGTGACACTATCAAACAGATAAATACCATTGCACAACAAATTACTAAAACCTAAACGCAAAAACTTATGTAAGAAAAACATATTTTGTCGAATCAAATATTAAGTAAAAGAAACATCTGAACGCTGTACCAAATATTTTTCATTCCCTTTTATTAAATTAATTCAGAAATATCCAATGACTCAATGGGTGATTTCGCGCCAAATATTTCAACCCTGCCTTCCCTTGCCATTTTCTGGCAGCCCTAAACCCGCCTTGCGGGGAAGCTACCTTACCGCGGGCTGGGCATTTCGTAACAATATAGTCAGTAAGTTCGTCTGGATTCAAAATTGATGGAACTACCAGTATTCAGCGGTCTTATCCACCCGAGATTAATGGAACCTGGGAGTATAACGAGAAGAACTGTCTAGAATACCAATTACTGGATAAAATAATGTAAAAGATATATAACAACGAACTATTAAGATTAAATAAGAATTTAGCGGAATATAACTTAAGTTGAAAACCCCAATATTATTCTATATCTAACAAATTAATGAGAAAATATTTTGGACAGGATACAAATTAATTTAAAATAGTACAAAAATGAAACAGATATATTGGCTTCATATATAGTGTGGGATTTTACATATTTAAGTCCAATGTTCAATCTTAGAACCCCACAAACACTAACAAGCGAATAATCGCTTTAAGTGCGAGAATAAACACGTAAGATGTAAGAAAGGTTAACTACCCTTTATTTCTCAGAATAAATACAATCAACTCCTAACTCGGAGTATACACAAAGCCTCCACTTGGGGTTGATCTTAAATAATTATGAATTTAAACTAAACTAAGCTTAACTAAAGCTACCTGAAAGATATAGCCGAAGCTATCAGGTTTCTAAGTAGTTGGCTCCTAAATATTAATTAAATCGGCGAAGCCAAGCAAGGGCCTTAAGTATGGCCGAGCGTAGTAGCTAAGAGAGAACGTAGCCAAAAGGCAAACGCGTGCTAGTCAGGAAACTAGACTCTCTCTCTCTCTCGAACTGGGCAAAACATCGACTTAAATAGTATTCTTACGCATTTGCATTAAATAGGTTTCTGAAATTACATTCTGGTAGGAAATTGTAAATTAGAGTAGATAGGAAAGGTGCATAACTTAAAATAACTGATAATAAAATTAGGATAAACCTTACAATAGTATAGCTATACTTTAAAAAACTTGTATATTTGCATTTAGTACATAGCGCATAGGTACTTATAATTCGCCATAAAGTAAAAAATGTATAGTATACCGTATTTCTTAGGATGTAACTATACCTTTTCTCTCCCATACAAACGTTAATCTAAACATTTGATTCTGTTCATTTTCTTTTCTTTGGAGAGAAATCTTCTTCATTAGTGGATTCGAAATTATTAGATACTTGCGGTTACATCTTTGAATTGAAGAAAAGTGACTTTAAAGAAGAGGTACACAGAATACTCAACAAAGTACTTAACAAATGAAGAAATCAAATATGAAACTAAGAGAATAAAAATAGCGCTTTAAATCACATACTTAGAAAATTCTACTGAAACCAAACATTAGATGCTCAGGTTCGTTGGGTTTTGGAATATATTAATTAACTACCAGAAAAGTATTACTCATATTTTCGTTCTCTCAGTTGTTAAGCCTAGTTTCTATAAACACATTCTTCCGAATGATCGCTCGGAACTTCTTCAATGGCATCGATTTATTTGCATCAATATAGGCGTTCTCAGCCTATGCAAACTACTTCCCACAATTATCTGTGTGCATATCTCTGGATACGTTCGCAAATGATCTATTCGTTTCTGAAGTTATCTTTCTTAGTTGAAATAAAAAGCACATAGTACAGAGGCTGTTCGCACATTTTTTAGACGATTTTGGTAAGTGGTAATAAAATCATTTGGTGCAAAAGAAGCAATTGCAATTGTACTATGTTTTTAAAAGTCAAAATTATCGTCTGTGGCTTGAAAGTTTTGTTTTTATTCAAAATGGCGAATTTAACATAGCAGTGGTTCGAAGGCTACATTGACGCTCTTTCCGAAGAGAAATATGCATACTCCGTTATCCAAAAACGATGTGTACGATGCGAGAGTCATGGTTTTGTGATATCTAAAGCGTCGATAGGTAACATCGTCAACAAGAAAGGAAAAAAGCGTCAAATTGGAGCCTCGAGTGGGACATAAATTCCAAACAAGTATCCGAGGAAAAAACGGACATCTTCGACTATTGCAAAGGTACGTTGTTTAATGTTAAAAGAAAATCCCCCTAGTCGAAGGACAGTTGCAAAATCATTAAAATGCTCGGTGTCCACTGTAAACGAAATGATAAACGTCGATTTAAATCTCAAGAAAGCGAAAAAACGCAATGTGCATCGTCTTCTTCCGAAACATATCGCTCGACGCGGGACACGCTGCAGAATTCTATATGAGAAACACTTTCCAAACAAAAATGGAAAACAATTGTCACAATAGATGAAGCATGGGTGTATTTAAATGATTGTAACAAAAAAGAGCCGTTTATTATCATAAAAGGGGAGAAAAAAATTTAAGTACATGGTTCAAAGAATCAAAAGAAAAGTTTTCTAAGGGATTCATGATTATTGCTGGTTTTTCTTATAATGGCAAGTTAAAAATAAAGAGAGTGCAAAACAATGTCAAGATTAACTTCAAATACTATCAGGAACATATTTTATCGCCAATTTTTCTGAATGAAATAACATCGCTTTACCCACAGTGCCATCAAACTGTAAGACTCCATCAGGACAAAGCTAGCAGTCACACATCAAAATCCACTGTAAATTTCCTAAAAGAAATGGAACAAAAAACTGGTATCAAGGCCATACCCTTCACCGATATCCCCACTAAATCTCCCGATGTGTCACCTATGGATTTTTGTGCTTTCGGACTTTTAAAAACTGCATTATCCAAGCGTTGTCCCCAAACCCTAACAGAACACTGGAAAGCTGTTCGGGAGGAATGGGATAGAATACCTCTTGTGACACTTCGAAAGGCATTATTATCCAGGAAACTGCGGTGTCGAAAGATAGTTCAGAATAAGAGATGTCAAATAGAACATTTAAAACACAAGAATTTTATGTAATTTAGTTTTGTGAATACAATATACATCGTCTAAAAAATGTGCGAATAGCCTCTGTAGAGCAGTTTAAAGAATTTCATTTGTACTTACGGCAGAAATAGGCTTGCACTACAACCTACTTCTCAGCAACTTATTTACAATCCGACAACTCTTTCAATCACGTAATTGCAATAAAGTAAAATTTAATATTTAGAAAAGCCTAATGAAAACTAAACACATTATCGACTACGTATCGACTTCAGTCACTGGCGGAATTATGAAAGGGGAGGTGCACGTCATCTGAACGTACGAACACCTCTCGTCTTAAGACATAAGGGTAAGTTTATTTCCTCTTAAAGATTAATTAAGACTCTTCAGCGATTAATTAAGAGTTCTTCAGCGAGTGACGCTAATTGCAGTAATCGACATGTGTGACCTCTTAAACCCACTTCTCTGTCTAGCATTTGGCAAAAGAAAACTGTTATTAATACCTATTCTCCAAACTCTTGCTTATTCTCACTTCTTTTGATATATGTTAAAAGTTTTCTAAGAAAGAAAACAGCTCTCTGATATGCAGAATTCGCCTGGAACAAAGAATTTCAAAATAGCCAATCCAATTTCATTCAAACAAATAGAGTAAATTCTGTAAAGCAAACAGAATAAATTTTATAGGATCTTTCTGCCACATTCTATTTATTCCGCTGAAAGAAACTATTTTCTTTTCTTTGTTGACATTTCTTTCCTTCAGGGTGACATGAAATTCAAGATCATGTAAATTAAGATATGTTCACTGCGATCACGAAATTCAGCTTGCTGTTTTCATGTCTCCAAAGCGCGACTTAAGATATGTATTAGATTTATATATAGTACTATTCTAATATATGTATTTTGACACAGAATCCAACTTTTTCTGAAATGACGTGCCACTTCTGCCAAGTTTTGAAAAATCGCTCTTGCAGTCTTTTAAAAAAATTAGATCTCAAAATTTTAGCTCCTCAATGCTAATTGAATTTGGTATATATTTTTCAATGTCTCTTTTTTTATTAAACTCATTTGATTCTTCCTTTCACATTTCGAAATTTAGGTTCATTCCAAATAAAATTCGCCCATTTTTTATGACTTATTTTTCAAATTTGTGTTTTTAAATAATTTTTGTAAATTTTTTCGAAAAACGTTTTGAATTATAATCTATAAAAATTTTACCATCAGCTTAAAGTAAATGTATTTCTAAGCATCCCTTCAAAACATTACAGTTTTGTATTCAAAATTTCCGAAGATGTAACTGAATTTATACATTGGAGTGTTTTGAAACTTGGCATATTTGTTGAAAGCGATGAAACATCAAATGTGGTTTAGACGCTTTGTGAAAATTATTTGAAAGTAGGAACGGTGTGACATTTTTTTCCGCTCATGCACAACATAAAAAGGGAAAGAAAATAGGTTGCCGTATATTAAGAAGTTCGCCAAGTGGATTACTGTTGCCTCAAACTGAAAAAAAAATGGGCCAATATAAATTTTTAAATTTCTCCGTAAATTTTACACATTTTATAAAATTTATTATTTAGACAGAATTTAAGCAGTAGAATCGAAATATGGAAAAAAATTAGCATGTAATTTCAGGAAAAGTCCGATTTTGTGTCAAAATGGCTATGTTAGGGCAGTGCTATATATACTAAATCTAACATATGTCCTAAGTTTCGCTTTCGAGACATGAAAAACGCAATTTGGATTTCGTCAATCGGCCCATTAAAACGGGAGATATAGAACTGCCCCCCTTTTTTTGAGCAGTGTACTTTTAATGCACATGACTAGGACAGTTGAATAGAACATAAAATTTACATGACTAGAACTGACACATTCTGAAATTGAATTGAAACCATGAGTTTGTAAAGTAATTAAGATTTAAGAAGGAAACATGACAAATGAGCAATTGCCTCGCTAGAACCTTGAACTCTCGAATAGGCGCCAATTGTGTTACCGTTACTACACGAAGGCATGCAGAAAGGAGGGAGAAAATATCTTATAACTTTATGTCCAGTCATTAAAAATGTAATTACTCGTATAATCATTTTGAAACTGGTATAGTTCGGGTGCACGAGAGCTTTCCGAAGAAGATGGGTATTAAGTCCCTTCACCCCTCTTTATCAAAAAGTTGAGGAGTTAATATTAATTTTGTTTTTCGAAACCGAAATAACAGGCAAAGTGAATAACAGAAAAGGAAACACAGAAATAGAAGATAACACACTCTTGATAGCAAGTGACATAATTCTGTTTTATCGTTTATCTTTCAACAAAGGTTCTGCAGTTAAAAACATCTTTGGCATTCTCGCAAAAAATAAACAAATAGTAAATAAAATTTAAAAAAATATATAATATTAAAAAAATCTGAAAGCTTTCAAGTTTTATATTATGCCCAAAGAGGCGTTTCTTTCATTTATACATACATACACTTTGCGATACCATTTGGGCTGAAAATATTTAAAAACTGCATGCATTTGTAATTTCCAATAGGTAGTCCCACGCGCTGGAGATAAAAATATTTTATTCCTTACAGTATGCTGCCACTGTTCGCTTTGAAATCGTTGAGTTTGCTAATCAAAAATTCGTTAAAGTTTTACAAAATATTAAATTGGCAGTAAAACAAATTAGAAATTCAAGACTCGGTCTTCTACGAGCTCATATTTGGGTGCAGGACTACGTTATTCAAACTTTGCTGGCTTTAGGTACCTTTGTTTCTTCGCAATGAGAGAAACATGCATACATTCATGCAGAGCCTTTATTATTTAATTTCTTTAAATATAATAGAGAGCGACAATATTTGGTGGCAACAATTTGAAAAGTGATACAGCCGTTTATAGTGATTCCACGCAAAATGCCATTTTGAGACTAATACCTCTTCTGGGCTAACGCCCCTTTTGGCTAAAAATTTCTATTTATATATTTTTGCATAAAATTAAATAATGAAATTTTATTTCCAATGTCTAAATGTATTCACCACATTTTTCCATTTTAAGTGAAACAAAATAATGAAATTAATATTAGAAACATGTGATTAAGTTAACAGCAGCTTAATACCATTTAACCTCAAACAAACAGTCGACCTGGAAGATTACTGGAGTTTCTGATGCTTGGGTCTGCATAATTGGAGTTCTATTACTATTTTATATAGTTTGCGTGTAAAATAAGTAGTAACCTGCGTGAAGGAAGAGGCAGATGTGCTGGTATTCAACAGACATCTCAGAAAAATAATGTTAAAAATACGATCACTTGGTCAAAGGTTATGCAGAATTATCATAGTTAGAGAACTGAATTATTATGGAAATTAAAGGATTTTGTTCTACCAAACGTCACTCTTAAGTCACTATAAAAGTCTTAAAATTCCATTGCTACTTTTATAATACTATGAAGCTATGTGATAGTTTTGAGTACACTATTTTACAATATCTTTCTATTTTATTTTCAACTAGCCGCTGCGCGGCCAGTCTTCGTCTGGCTTTTAAGTAAACCAGAAAAATGTCTAAAGAGAACACCAAACATTAAATTTGAAAACTGCACAGAATTTTACTCTGCAGTACAATTTTATCGAAAAAGAAACAACAACAGAAAAAAAAATCGAAAATTAAAAAAAAATTTTTTTTAATTTTTTAAATGAAGCTTCCGAATAGACTTCTCACATCTCAGATATTTTAAAATTTAGTTTTGGCAACAATTTTCCTTTCTTGTTGTTGATAGATTTTTGATGAAATTGCATCATTTTGAATAGTTTCATTCTTTTAAAAATTTCGGATTGGCAACAATCTTTAATCGTATTTCTTATGTTACTGTTTTTAAGAGACTGAAAAGGTTAAGAAACTAAAATGTTGTTTCTTTTTGCAACGGTAAATTGTTTAATTACTTTATTAGGATAATTAACATTTGCATAAAGGGATATTGCTTATTTCATTGTAATATTATGTTTTAATTATATATAATTTTAATTATAAAAAAGTTTTGCATGATGTTTTTATATTCGGAAGCTTCATTTAAAAAATTTTAAAAAAATACAAAATATTATTATTTTTCCAAAATTCCTTTTTTAAAAGGAGTCGAAATGATTAAAGTTCAACGTGTCCAAAAATCAAAGGAAAACAAACAGCACATTTTTTAAAATAAGTTTTTTTTTTTTTAAATTCCGCCGAAAAGGTGTTAAGCTCACCTTCCTATATAAATTCGTATTTAATCGATTCATTGAAATACAAAATTTATTTTAAGTTCGTAAAATAGCTAAGTGTCTACGCTTCACGACGATGTAAAAATGAAATGTATAGAGTGAAATCTCGCTTTCCTGTAGCCCATTATGTCTCAAAATGACGCGATTTGGTCACTAAACATAAAATAAAAAAATTCTAATTCGAATGTCGAAAAAATCGCTTCGAGGTGCACTGGCTCTTGTGTAGATACACCTATGTACCAAATTTCGTGGCCCTGGGTCTATTAGCTTACTCACAACACGAACGAAAGACACACACACACACAGACTCTTTGTTTTATTATATGTAGAGATAACAGTAGAATGATTTTCTATTACCGTTTTCATAGAATTTAAGCTTTCCCATTGTTCATCTTGGCACTATTTAGTAGATTCTTTTCCTTTCGCTTTCTGGTTTTCTTTTCGTCGAAACTGATACATATGAGCAGCTATAAGTTACTATTTGAAAGTTTTTGCAAGAAGGTTTTGAATTCCTTCCGAGTAATAACAAGTTCTGGTTTATATTCTTTTGAGGTTGTAAGATCTCGTGGCCCCAACTTGTCAGAAACTGGGGTAGTGACTGCTACTATGTGTGAATCTATGCAGAAACGTAAGAAGGGGTTAAAGCCCTTTTTATTTTATCTTTAATATGACAAATGCGTCTACTTAACGCTCACAAACTACGCCAACCCGGCGGTTTAACTGAAATAAAACGTAAAACTGAAAGTAATGACTACATGAACAAAAACACTACCGACGAGGTCCTCGCCGAGACTCGAACGACGGATCTCTCGAATACGCGCCGAGCATACTGACCGCTACACCACGAAGGCATGCGAAGAAGGGAGGAGACATATATATACTCCCCCTTTTAAAGGGTGACTGGGGATTACGGGCTTAAAAGCCAAATCCTGGTTAAGGAGAATCATCATCCACCAACCTTTTTAGTTCGGTCGCCACTGTAGAGCCATTAGGGTTATTTTTAAGCAGGAGATTTGAAAAATGAGCAATGCCCTCGCGGCACTCGAATCACGGAGCTCTTGAATACGCGCCGAGTGTGCTGACCGTTACGCCACAAAGGTATGCCAAGAAGGCGCGAAAAATATAACTTTTACATATCAACGGACTTTTACTTTATTGCTTTCAGCTTCCTGTTGAGGTTAGGCGTATAAAGAATTTTACTTATTTTAAGGAAATGAAGATAATATAAATAATTGCAAAGACAGGCATGAATTTCAATATTCTGATATTTTATAATTTTAATGTTTAATCAGGAACTGAAGAATATTATGTAAAATTATTTGAAAATTTTCACTACATGTCTTCTTGAGTCCATTTCAGAAGGAGAGACTCAAGCGAAACCTAAAACAATTACTTTTAACACATAAAATTCTTTCAGAAAAACTGTTAAGAAAATTGACGTCTACATTATAACAGAATTCTAGACACTTATGAAACAACACTGTTCAAACATTTCGTGAATGTAAACTACATTTTTTTCTGCGGACGACCTCACTAATCGTATCGGTATTCCTCCGTGAACAAATTACATTAGTAACAAGTGTCCACTAATGTAACATCTCGCAACTGAATCAAAATTCTTCCCTCACCTATCAGGCCAACCAGTGGTTAGTGGTAAAACCCCTGAACACTGGTAGTTCTATCTGAGTTATTTCTGCGAAAAGACTGCCTGTACAGATTTTTTTCGTTGTTTTTCTCAAATTTAACATGAACGTGACTAAACCAAGCGCCCCATCACTCACGCGCATAACTCGTCTCTTAATCTGGCAAAGTATATCGGTCAAAATAATTTAATAGTACAAATTTTCTCCGAAGCGGTAAGTTTGTTAAATTTTCTGTTTGCAAGAGAAGGTTTTCGTGCCAGCTTCTAAATTTATTTAACCATTTCTTGAGATCTGAAAATTTAAAATTGTGTTTTTGCTCCTTTTAATGAACTCAATATTCGATGCTTTTCAGTTTGTACTGCAAACTGAAATTGTACTTAAATTTGTAGGGATTTATATTCATTTTTACTAACCAGTTAAGTTTATGCTTTCCTTCCTATACGCCTTCATTCTCCTAATTGTCAATGCCATAATATTTAAATTTGGTAGCACCCGTCAAGGAATGCAAGTTCTACATTTAGGAGAAAAAGTTTAAATACCGAGTTTTAGAAGGAAGGAAAAAGAGAGTGTGGGTAAGTACTATACTTAGTACTTAGCAGCGTGAGTTTCTCATTCTGCATTTATTGCAGGTTGAAGTGGAGTAACAGCTATTACATTGCTGCCACGAGACATTGATGCGGTTTTGGATAACAGAATTATCTGAGCCTTGGTAAAAAGCTCTACTTATTTGTTAATATATTTGAATTTTTAGTTTAGTTCTTGTTAGTTGAGTTACCGCCCAAGCGAGGCTTAGTTTGTTAGCGTCAAGTCGGCGCATTGTGAATTTTAGAGTTTTAATAAAGGGTTCTTTTAACTCTTCTCCTGCAAGGTGTTTCTGCACTTACTTCAGCTGCCACTCCAAACGTTTAACGAGGAGATATCACAAACTTATGTATATTAACTCTTAGTCTCAAACTTTTAAGTAGACTTTACTTCCATTTGTGTGGCCGACAATAGCAAAAGAGCCAACAATAACATTAACAACCTGGTAGCATAGTAAGTGAGTGAGTTAGAGACAAACGGCTCGTTTAACACAAATATGTTACAAGTTTAACTCAAACATGTTCCACGTTTAACACAAACATAAAGCTTTAAAAACGCGTTAAAAAAATCTTTTCCTGGCGTTATACTTAAGTTATGAAGTTAAATTTCCTGATGTTATACTTCAGTGTGTAAAGTCTACGAGGCTTAGGGAACGTGAGCTTTTAAAAGGTTGTTGAAGAATTATCTTCTAAGCTAGTGAAACTAAACAGAGATCAGAAGAAGGGTGTATAAGACCTTTTTTTCAATCATAAAATTAACAAATGACCCAACTTGGGTTAGAAGAAGCCTATACTTCTGGCTTAACAGAAATACGTAACAATAACAATTTGAAGGTGTGCAAGTTAGAACGGCTCACGGAATACTTTAAAGCGCAGGAAGAGCTCTGGTCTAACATAACCTAAAGCCAAGAACACATCAACGCCGCTAAAGCAAGTCGCGAATAATCACAGCACACCGTAGCCTGGAATAGGCAAATATTCCAAACTTTCGAAACTGTTGCGTAAAAGTAGCATTTCACTCTACCTCAATCTGAATAAACTCTAGCTATCTCATTTGCATTCTGGCGTGAAAAGCTTGAGTGAAAAGGAAATGACAGAAAAGGCTTTTCAAATTAAAATGTACTATTAGTTAAAAATAAGATAGATAAACCTCACAAGCGCATCAAAGTTTAAGAACATTTATGTCCTTTAAATTATGAAGCCATGCTTGAGTTAAAGCATTTTAGAAGTTATTTCCTGATGTTCGTATCTTCTGTTTAGTAGAATCACGAATCAAAAGAATAAAAATAAAATCTGAAAAAAGCTTTCAGATTTTATTTTTATTCTTTTGATTATATTACTCCCAAAGGGACTTTTTTTTTTTCATTACACACACATACACGTTCCGAGAGCATTTGAGCTAAAGTCCCTTTTTGATAACAAGATTTAAAAATAGCATGTCTTTAGAATTTTGAATTTCTGAAAGACAGTATCGCGAGTAGGATATAATTTTTTTTTTCCTTACAGTGGTGTTGCCACTACTTACTTTGAAATCGTTGAATTTTTAATCAAAAATTAGTTACAAAATATTAAATTTAAAGTGTTACAAATATTAAATAGATAATAAAGCAAATTCTAAATTCGGACATGCAGATGCCCATAAGCGGGTGGAGGACTACGTTACTTAAATTTTGATGGCTCTAGGTACCGTTATTTATTTCGAAGTGAAACAAAAAAAACTTGGGAGTTATTTTACCTTAATTCTAGGTACCTTTTTTCCTGATGTGAGAAGCATACATACATTCATGCAGATTCTTCATTGTTTAATTTCTTTGAACATAATACAGGGCGATCATATTTGGTGGCAACAATGTGAAAAGGGATATTACAACCCATTTAAGTGGTTCGAGGCAAAATTTCGTTTCGAAACTAATAGCCCTTCTGGCCCAAAGCCCCTTTGGACTAATAATATTCTAACAGCGCTGGAATGGATAAGGTAGCTAAACACATAGGCTTCAATCTCGGCAAACGCTATTTGCATAACGTTTTTCTGATTTTCTCCTAAACAACGTGAGCAGGAGCCAACTTCATGTAGAATGCCCTTCCCCAAGGCTTTCCTGCCCTCAGACAAGGCAGCTTCGACTGTACTGAAGTAATACAATCTTAAATTTTAAACCTGACTTGATTTTTTTAACTAAACTAAGCTGTAATAATGAATAAGTAAGAAGGTGCTGAATACAAAATATTTAAAACTAGCATAGCTTTAGAATTTTCGATAGAGAGTCTCTCGCGCTGGGGATAAAAAGGTTTCTTCCTTACAGTGTTGCCATTGCTCTCCTTAAATCGTTGAATTTGTTAATCACAAATTCCTTAAAATTTTACAAAATAAGAAATAATAAAACAAATTCGAAATTCAAAATCCCTGCGTTCAGATGCCCATGTTCGAGTGGAGGATTACGTTATTCAAATTTGATGACCCTAGCTACCGTCAATTTTCACAATGCGAGAAACAAATATACATTCATGCGGATTCTTCATTACTTAATTTCGTTAAATGTAATAAAGGGGGATAATATTTGGTGGCAGCATTTTAAAAAGTGATTCGCCGTTTATAGTTAAACAGCACAAAATGCCGCTTTGACACTAATAGCCCACCTGGTCTACCACCCCTTTGGGCTAAAAAAAAACGAAGAACGAAAGAAGAAAGAAAGAAAATATTTTTTAAAAATACATTACACTAAAAATATATCAGCACTTATATAAAATACAAATATACCACAATTTTTAGGATATTTCAAAGCATTTAATTGCTCAGAGTATTTTAATAATTGTATAGCATTTCTTGATGCGCACAAAAATTCGGCAGTATTTCAAAATATTCTACTGCAGAAAAACCTTGCATTCCTTGATGACGCCATATAGTTTTAGTTTTTAAGTATGTTATAAAATTGCTGTATATTACTTAATGTAATAATAATGAATATAATAATGTTTAAGAATGGGCTAACGAATAAGCCATTTCTCTCATCAGATGTAACCAAAAGTAATATGTCTCGTTTTAATATATGAAACTCAAAAGTCAAATTTTTTTCAACATTAGAGAAAAATTATTAAAACAGATATCATTTTTTTAAAATTAAGCTTCACTACCCCTTTCCCCCAAAAAAAGGGGGAAAGTAACTTAATTCTGCTGCCGTAAAATTTTTTTCTAGATTTTGACAAAATTTTCATATAACACTTTTTTTTATAATCAAAGACTATTAATTGATAATTTTGTTATGATCCGTTATGTTTTATTTTACAGCAATAATTTTTGAGCTACAGAATTATTTAATTATCTTCATTTATAACCAGCAATTGAAATAAAGTTATATATGATATGCAAAATTATAAATGAAATTATTTGCTTTTTCTGCCATAAATTTAAAAAAAAAAAAATTCATAAGCAACATATTCGAACTAACCTTCTCCATCTCTCTCAGCACTTGCCGTAATCTTTCCGTCTAGAATTCGATTAGTGGCATTAAAGAACTCCATTTGACAGTTCAATACAAATGTAATTGCCCTTTCATATAAGCAGTTCCACACCGAAGGACACTCAATAAATTATCTTCACCAATTACCAACATCTTTCAGTTATATTCACCACTCGCAGAACGCATTGTTTGGAGGCGAAACTTTTCCAGTCAGAGCCGCACTTGTTGGCAAACAACCCGTCGAGAGAAGTATGTTCAAATGAGGGTCGAAGATTTCTCGTTAGGGAAAGCACGCTGTTAAGCTTTATCCGAGAGTGAGAGGGGCGCTGCTACTAGCACAATTGTTATTTTTGCCTTCTTTTTATTTTCGCAAGTTCACCCATTCGCCATCTAGGAGGTGGGAAGGCTGTCATTTACCGTCAGAGGAAGAAGATTTAAAGGGAGTAGGTTCGCTTTTCCCGATTCGTCGAAAATGATCTTCAGAATTTTCTTCAGCTTGTCTACAGGAAATTACTCTTTCGCTTTGGAATTTTCTTCAAACTCTCAAATTAAAATGTAGCGCTGTTTCCAATTTGAATCCGTTATTAGTCCAAAGGGATTTAGTCCCGAAGGACTATTACTTTCGTTTTGCGATTTTGCGTTGATTCACTCTGAATGCCCGATTCACTTTTCAAATTGTTGCCACTAAATGTTATCGCTCTGCATTAAAGTTTAAAAAATGAAAAATCTGCATCAATGTATGCATGTTATTATTATTATTATTATTATTATTATTAT
>KK115864.1:4396-18881 GCA_000611955.2 Stegodyphus mimosarum | reverse complement strand
GATGAGCTATCTCTGGGCCAGATTTGGATTCCTTGGTGAAGAAAGTTTGGTTGTGCATTTGTCTAGTCTCAGAGTT
The DNA here is from genome assembly GCA_000611955.2 of Stegodyphus mimosarum. Taxonomy (NCBI): domain Eukaryota; kingdom Metazoa; phylum Arthropoda; class Arachnida; order Araneae; family Eresidae; genus Stegodyphus; species Stegodyphus mimosarum. Next base: position 18,805 of record KK115864.1, on the reverse strand, counting down.
CACCTGTTCACAGGGACCATTATTAGCAAATAAGGGTTAATTTTTGAAGTGATAACTTGTAAATAATGTTGACTAGTATGTCTATAAACACTTCCCATCTCGTGGAATTAAATTTGGTGGTTAATTCTTAGTTCACTGGAATGTCAGATGCTAACATCTGTTGGTGACTGGCTTTCCATCTTGCTGTGGCTCATTATATGATGTTTTAATGTGAAATCCTTTTGACTCGGGATTCTGATCTGAAGTGGATACAAAACTCTTCTATCACTACGCTGAATGGTACAAGTATACAGGTGTGAAAGAAACACTAATTTTAGACTTTCACATGACATTAAAAAAGTGTCTTCCTTGTTAATATGCATTTTAAACAGCTTTATAGAAAGCTACCTTTAGTAGTACCTAGTAGCTATGTCTACCTTTTCATTATCCAGAGTAATGAATTTTATTTCAAAGCAGTTCACTAAACAGTGTTTTAGTGAATAAATAAAATATATTTTGAAAGATTCATGTTTGTTGACCAGCATCTGTGCTATATAAGTTTCCAGTTTTTGTGGTCCGTAGGCTTCATTTGCATTGTATAATGGCAAAAAATATGTATTGTTAAGAAGGAAAACTTCACTGCAGGAGAAGTGGCTCCTTTCGAACAAAAAGGGAAACATGCATGAAATATCTGTCGCCAAAAATTCTCGCCAACAGGTTCCATTGCCAAATCGCTTGGCGAATGTTCCCTTTTCTTTCTAGTGGTGTAGAAGACAAACTGGTTTACCTTACATCTATAGAGCCTTTCCTTCTTTACATAGATGTCCTTTCACCCAGGTGTAAGTGAAACTCCTTTTTCGGATTTCTTCTGGTAAGCCAACATAAATACAAGTGTAGTTTTTTGTAAAAGCACACTGTTGTAAACTAGTATAAAGCAAAAAATATCTGTATTAGAGATTATATGAAGTGAAATATATGCAATATACATATTCAATATATTGCATATATATATAAAATATATGAAATATATGCAATGCTTTCAAAGTTATTAGTCCAAAGGGGCTTTGTCCCTGAAGGACTATTGTTTTCGTTTTGCGATTTTGCATTGGAAACATTAAAGGTCTGAATCACTTTTCAAACTGTTGCCACCAAATCTTGCAGCCTTGTATTATATTTAAAGAAATTAAATAATAAAGAATCTGCATAAATGTATGTATATTTCTCCAAGTGTGATAAAACAAGGGTACCTACAGCCATTCAGTTTTGAATAACTCATGTTTCTACCCAAATATGCGCATCTGGAAGCCCAAATTTGGAATTTATTATCTATTTCATATTTTGTAAAACTTTAATGAATTTTTGACAAACAAACTCAAACAATTTAAAAGCGAGCAATGGCAACACTGTACAGGGAGAAAAAAAACCTTTTTATCTAAAGTGCATGGAATAAAATTATTTTGCGATATTGCTGTAGAGCTGAATTTTATGGTTTAAGTGCGAAGAGCATGATATATAATAAATAAAGGTAACACACAAAATGTTAAAAATCACCCCTTTGGACTAAATTTCTGAAACCTTTCAGTTTTTTTTTTAATGTAAAATTTTATACAGCATTTTTAATTCTGATTATCTCCTTTTCAGGCTATAGAATCCTGCACATCTAATAGAACTGGCCAGTGATGGTAATTAAGAGAACATTTTTTTTGGCTTATGCTCTTACTTTCTGTTTTTGTTCTGGATGTAATTGTAAATTTTTAAGTAGTGTTATAAGCTGTTTACATGTCTCAAAAGCTACATGTCGCCATCTGATGCAGCACAAGCTGTCAATTGTTTTTGGAATTTCAAATTAACAGTTTAGCTTCTAGATGATTATCAACACCAATTTTTAAAGAACAAATTCTTTTAATAAGATAACATTAATCTGAGTAATAAATAGAATGAAGTCATGAAACATATGATTAGAGGTATTCTTTGTAGTCCCACAGAGATGAGATTGGTATCGGCCATGTGTTAGGGGGAGAAATGAGACAATGGTGTCTGCATTGAAGAAATGGTGGGGGATAAAATCCCACAGCTTCTTTAATCTTCTGTTTTCCATTCCATTTATCCAGGGGCAGGTTAAACCAGTTGGGAGCCCCTGGCGGTAAAATTTTTTGGGGTCTTCTGAAAAGTGTGTACTTACCTGTATTTTTTAAATATTGGTTCGCAATTAGTGCTGAAGTATGATAAATAATTAAGTGCATATTATTATTTAATATTAATAATATTTTAGAAAAATTATGAATAATATTTTAAATTCTAAATATTATTATATTTATTCAAGACTAAAATACTGCATATCAAGACTAAAATACATAAAATTCAAAAGTATATAAAAAAAAAATTAAATATTCCATGGGAAAGAAAAGTAAAACATAAAACTGCTGCTGCATTTTCTGAAATATTTTTAAATTACAATAGTTGATTATAAAATTAAATGACTCTTAAGCAGAAAGTTTAATAAATTTTTTTCTCGATTTTGTTGTAAGAAATTCATCAATTATTTTCGAGGTATCGATATTATTTAACACTTCTTGTTCCGTATATAATAAAGCTATACACTTTAATCTTTTTCTGACATCATACTTCTTAAATAGTTTTGTATTTTTTTTAAAATACAAAACTATTTATTCAGAGAGAGGTATGCACTCGAGATTCTGTGAATGACAAAATGGGCGCTCACGGTTACGGTTATAGTTATAGAAACTAGAAAATGTTGGATGGCAATGCCAACTTTTTCCAGTCGCAAAATGTTCATCACATGCGAAAATCCTAATGGCATTGTAACTGTACCGATATTTAATTTATTTATTTTTTTTAAAACAAGATCTTTCTCCTGATGCATTACAAACTGGAATGGTCATGGAAATTTTGAAAATAATTCCTGCATTAGGAAGCGTTGATGACATATCTCGGACAGCATGATATACTTTTTTGGCAGGACTAAATTTGTCATCGTCTTCTTTTAAAAATAATAAATCTGTTTTACTTTATCATCAAATTCTATAACACTTAATATGATCTATATAAAGCTCTTTTAATTTTTTCTGTACAGACATTTGTTCTAAATTCAACAAATTAAATAATATTTTAAAATTTTCTGTATTATTTTCATACGTTCTGAATTTTTTTTTTAATGAGAGGTTTATTTAAACCGTTATCTGACTTTGTAGTTACTTTCAGACCTAGCAATAATTTGCTTCATATCTGTCAGGTGTTTGGGACTATTTAACTTTCACCATGCAAAACCTCATATGAGGCACACTGTCGAGAGATTGACAAGTTAGGAGATAAAGCATGCAGAAACTGGTGGGAACACTGGTTTTCATATTGAAAGCAATTGTTAAATATGCTTAAAGAGAAGGAAATTGATATATATAAATTAAAATGTCTGGGGAAGGCTTCAAATTAAAATGACACATAAATGTTTTATGATTTTAATGTGTAATTATCCTAATATTCTTTAAGAATCAATGTCACAAACTTGTATTTCGAACTGTCAAATGTAATTAGATTGTGATTTTATATATAAAAAAAATTATAGTGGCCATGTAAATTTATAATAACTAAGAGTATCTAACTACCTAATTTATTTCTAACTTTTATTTGTAACTAACTGCTCAACTTTAAAATTATCTTTGCATATTAAAGCGAGTTATTGCTTTTCATTAATTTTTGGCCTGATTATAAGGTACGATACAAAAGTGAAAAATATTATCTGAAACTTATTCTTGGCATCTAGCAAGACTTTAAATAATACAAAACAACTTATCACCTCTGGTGCTTTAGTGGCTTATTGGTACTCTAAACTGTACTAACTTGATTACAACCCCAGAAGCTCTACACGAAGCTATGGCACTATCTGCATCAGACAGACAGAGCACAGCTAATTTTCAAACCTTGCAAACTGTACATGTAACAGGTTTTCAGGTTTGTTCTGATCAGCAAGTCTCTCTCTAGGGAAGCAGCAGCAGTGACAACAGCTAATCTTTTGTTACGAATCATGCTGATTATGATTTTACTTCTCATTTTAACCTATGCCATTTGACATAAAATCTACCTGCTATTTACTAAACCTCTAGGCTGAGGAAGTATGTGACAAAATGAGACAAGAGAAAAAAATCGGTATAAAGCTAACAGTTAGTAAAACATAATAAAATGCCACTAATCTTCTTTGAAATGTGTCCAATTATTGTAAGTGTAAAATACAGAGTAGTCATAAAGAAATTTTGCCAACTTCTGCACTTCTGGTGTCTGTTCCAGTTAACCGATTGAGATGAGATTGCAAATATAGTTATTCAGAGAGAGGTATGCACTCGAGATTCTGTGAATGACAAAATGGGCGCTCACGGTTACGGTTATAGTTATAGAAACTAGAAAATGTTGGATGGCAATGCCAACTTTTTCCAGTCGCAAAATGTTCATCACATGCGAAAATCCTAATGGCATTGGAACTGTACCGATATGTCCAAAAATGGAGGCGTTATGCATACACAAAAAAGAGTTCTAAAAACTGGCCAATGAAACATGATCTGGGCGCACAGATCAGGAAATTTGCCTTAGACAGAGAAAAGACACCGATCACTGAAGACAACACATATCGGACAAAAGAATACCTTTATTTGGATCAAATATTTTCCACGTGGGTGCCAGCACGGGCAAGTATGCATTGCATGCGGGAGACAGTGGACAGTACCACTGAACACAATGTGCCATGAGGAATGTTTGCGATCTCATTCCGTATAGAATCCTTTGAACCCGACAAAGTTTGCAGATTGTGAAGGTAAATTCTGGATTTGAGATATCCCCCAAAACCAGAAATCCATAGGAGTCAGATCGGGGATTGCAGAGGTCACGGAAAAAGGTAATGACTCGAGGTGATGTGATTGCCAAAATGCTGTTCCTCAGAACCCTTTTAACTGACCTCGCCATATGTGGAGGTGCACCATCTTGCATCCAAACAATGTGATTGAGTACATTCTGCCTGCACAATTGTGGTAGTACATAATTTTGCAGCAAGGCTGTATACTGAGAGCCTGTTACAGTGCATGTTACACTTCCTGTCAGTGGCACTTCCTCAAAAAAGAATGGCCTGAGAGCAAGTTTGGCTGTAATACCGCATCACAGAGTCATTTTGGCATCAAATAATGGTACTGTTGCCACAGCATGAGGATTTGTCTCGGCCCAGTGCACACAATTATTGGTGTTAATGTTGCCATTTGAGTTGAAATGCGCCTTGTCCATCTATAGTATGTGAAGTGGCCAGTCATTATTAGTGGCATATCATATTAGAAATTCCAGATGTAGTATTATATGTCCAGATGTAGTAGTGGGTCTCACAACTGCAACATCAGGATGCGCTGTTACCGGTAGGGAAATGTGGAGAACCGAGCTCGGAATATCCAACACACATGCTGTGCCTCTTGTGGTTTCCCTGTGTCCTGCAGTCACGGTGTGATGCACTTCCATAACAACGTCATCAGAAACTGTTGGCCATCCAGAGCATAGTTAATCACAGGTGCAGCCTGTATCTTCGAATTTCTGCACTAAATCACGCAGAGCTTGCGACTACATAGGCCACGTTATTGGAGATGATTTTGGCAACACACAATCAGAGTTAATCGCATTTTTATTACGGTTTTATCAATTTACCAGGAAGAGTGATTTCGTCGCCATGTGCAAGTTCCCAAATGACAACTTCGCATACCTGCCTGGCATTTTATGGGTTACTTGCTCTTAATATCTGTGTCATGCAAATTTTTTGCATGTATCCAGATCGTGTTTCATTGGCCGGCTCTCAGAACTCTTTTTTGTGTATGCATAATACACCCGGTTTGGGACATATCGGTGCCATTCCAACCTTACTTAGTGTTTTCGGAGTGTGCTGAACATTTTCGACTGGAAAAGATTGATGATGTATCCAACATTTTCGACTTTATGTAAATATAACTATAAATGTAAGTGCCATTGTGTTGGCATTCACAAAATCTTGAGCCCATACCTCTGAATAACTATATTTGCAATCTCATCTCGATCGGTTAACCGGAACGGATGCTAGAAGTGCAGATCTTGGCAAAGTTTCTTTATGATCACCCTGTATTCAATGCTTCCTGATAAATTTTATTGAAAGTCGATTTTGTTCTGAAATTTGTTTTATAACTATGTTTAATAATAATGCATCCTACTTACGAATCCATTTTATTCTTAGAGTGGTATTACAAGAGTGAGATTCAGGCATAGATAGTATCTTTAACTGAATTTATTCGGCTTCCATTTGTGAGTAGGTTTTAACTGAATTTATTCAGCTTCCATTTGTGAGTAGGTCCTTAATTTGTTTTGTTAATGGTCCTTAAAAGTACTTAATTTCTGTGTGCAGAAATGTGTATGAACCCAAGAGTTCATATTGAGGTTATTAAAATGTTCGTTAGTATTTTTTGTACTTTCTAACACCACAAGTAATAAAGGATCTAATATTATCATTATAATTCAATAAACTTGAAATTATGTCATTTACTTTCATAGTAAAATTAATTGTGTTTTATACATCTGGGAAGAAAATAGATGAAATGTTAGTTGAATTTTCTCCTTTTCTGTTTAATTTAAATGCATTTTGATGCAAAACCACAAGAATGTTTTGCTACGATGAATGAACGTCTTTTAAATGAAAATTCTTTCTCTCTTGATAAAGCTATACTAAAAGCATTTAAGGAATGTTTAAGGAAAGTATGTTATTTAAAATATAAGGTTTTTGTAAGTGTATTTTATTGGAAGCACTCATACAGATAAAGGCCAGCTATTGTACAATTTTATCGTTATGTTTTATTTTTTACGCAAATGAAAGTATGTGTTCGGAAGAGAAGTTTATAGGAAAGATACATAGCATATTCCTTCTATCCAAATTAACTGTTTATTCCTTCCATTTATTAACTATACTAGTGGTATAAATGTCTTTAACACGTTAATCTCGTAGATTGCGTTTTTTCTAGGACGCCAACTACGAGTTATCTCGTACTGTGTTTACTTGCCATTGTTGTGTAGCTACGATTAAACTCGGAATATATCAGTGCTAATATCGACAGGTGGCTTCTGGGAAAAGAACAAAAATATCAATGCCGGCTTGCATGCACAGAAAATTTATTAAAAAAAGAACAAAAAATAAAATTATAAAAATTAATTGAAATTCAAGAAATAAAATAATATTTTATTGTTTGTGGAACTACTTAAAACAATCTTCCACACAAAGGACTGGCTTCTCTTTACAGGCTGGACAGAAATAACGCGTTTCTCGGCGTGTTTTTGCTTGGGTACATATACGACATGGCTTTGTCGGACGCTGTTTTTTTTCGGTAGGTGGTAGACTTTCTAAATAATGGAACTCTTGCAATATAATTTTTTTCAAAACTGCTTGAATCTCTTCTCCAATCAACGCAACGACGAATTCTTCTCTGAACTTTAACAGTTTTATTGTAGAAGAAGTTACTTTTTGAAACATTTTGTGAGCATTGTGTATATATATAATACATAGTGAAACCTTTACGGGCCATCTAATAGCGTTTCTTAGAGATGAGTAGTGCGAAAGCATTTGATCGGATCGGTCAATGCCAGACATTCCATTATTGTAATCTCGAATTATATTCGGTTTCATAGAAATTTTTCCATTGCGACAGGTGGTCTGCGTGCGAATTAACTCGTAGTTGGCTTCTGTGATTAAATCAAATTCTCATTTTAGGCCAGATTTCTGAAAATTGCTGTGGCAGTCAATGTGTTAACATAATATCTTAATTCTTTTTTTTTTTTTAAAGGGATCCCAAGGGAAGAAGGAGAAGGAATGAAGGTTTGTATTAATTATGATGAAACTTTTCTAAGACATTATATTTAATTTTCTATGAATGTTGTCATCTAAGAGAAGTGGTCTCGGGCATAAATTGAATGTAGGCCTAATGCAGAATCTGAAACCGGCTTTATTCCAAATAGTTCTAATTATGTTGGAATTAACGACTAACTTAAGACCAAAATATTTCCAAGTGGGCAAAACACGAGTACAAATAATGACAACTTTCCTCTTTCTCTTTTATTTATTAAGCTTTCCTTTGATGTACACAAAAAAAAATGCAAATATTTATACATCACTAAGTGAATTTCTTTATTTCTGGCTGCTGGTTTGAGCCGCAATGCCTGATATAACCATCCCTCAATGATATAACCATCCCTCCATTCTTATTAATTTTTCTACTGCAGAAAAAATGTTCACACATAAATGTATGCTCAAACAAAATGATTATTAATGTAACAATTCACAACTGAGGATATTTTATATTTTTGATAAGTATGAATAAAATTTAGTCATATCTGTAGCTTGAAATCTTTGAAAAAAGTTTACATCATGTAAATAACTAGTACCGTTTGTGAATATTATTGAGTGATTCTCATATTCATTATGAATGGTAAGGAAAATAATGTAAAAGTGAACTGTGAATAATTGAAACGTTCATTGAAACCTTGAACTTCCTCTTCAAAGTCTTGTCATAATAATGCTAATTCAGTTGCTGGATATATATTCACAAGCTACGTGAAATTGCTTCAGGGTGTCGCTTGCAGGCCGCCAACTCGAGAGGACTGCCTCGGAAAAGCTTTCTTTTTTGTTGATATAATTCATTTTTGAAGATAATCAAAATAAAATGTTTTTATTGTATTTAAAAGTCAACACTTTGACTGCTATTTCTATCACACTAGAAGTTCTGGACAGGCCACATTATTTATTATATTGTTATGAATTAATGAACTAAACTATGAAGCAGTAGCTTCAGTTATTAAGAATATTGTTTCTTTATTTTTTAATGTAATTGATTTAAATAAAAATATCTTTACTTCATGAATTTTTATTTAAATGAGGCAGATTAAAACATTAAGTATTTTTGTAGAATTATGCAAACAAATTTTTTCATGTTTTAAATCTACAGAAAATACATAATATTTCTCATGTCAGTCTAAAAGAATCTTCATATAGTTTCCTATGAAATGTTTTGCTAGTCAACAGTCTTAGCTGATAAACCGTATTAAATTAAAAAATATCCATTTTGAGCAATTGTTAAATTTGAACGCTTTAAATTTTTTTTTCTTCTTTTCTTTCTCTTTCAGTATTTCATTATTTAATAAAACTTGCGTCAGTATAAAGAGAAATGCACTGTATATTGGGTATGTACTCTTCTAAGAGGAGAGTCAATTTAAAAAAAAAAAACAAATAAGAAGACATGCTGTTTAAATGAACATAGCTGCTGATAAATATTCTGCACACCATTAAATATATTTATGAAAGTGAGAATCAAATAAAAATGTAAGAAATGATAAATTTATTGGAAACATAACTGTTATAAAAAATTCATTTTTACCCATATCTTTCAGAGAAAAAAGAGGTATGCATTAAAGAATTTTCTTAGACTTTTAATAAAGTTTGTAGACACCTTGAATATGTGAGCAACTTACATGATAGATGATGTTATGGGATATTTTCCCTAAGTTTCTTGACTGAATGTACAATATCTAAAATTAAAAGTGAATCAACAATGTATCCTGATCATGTTCTACTGGATTCAAATCCGAACACCATTCCATATGCTCTGTTATTTTCTCCTCATGTGTTAAGTTCATGAAATTGGCCATTTTGATGTATAAAAAGGATTTAATCAGTGACAGCAGTGTACAAGGCATTACCAAAATTTTAAGCATTTCTTCTCTGTGCATTTGAACCATCAGGAGATCCATTCTGATTGATGTAGACGTCAGTACACCCATATATGCTGAAATGAACATGTTATCTTCCGCAAAACGAGCTCTTTTTTAGATTGTGTTGCACTAAATCGTATTCAGTGTCACATTTTCTCCAGAAGTCATGGATTAACTGTCTCTGGTCAAATCTGGATTCCTTGGGTAAAAAAAGCTTGGCTGGACATTTGTCCAATTGCAGAGTTCTTTAGTCCAGTTTGTTCAAGCCTGGCCCACACCTTCAATACATTTGTAAATTTTTGTGTAAGCTTCTTGTAATAACCACTGGAAGCTTTTTTTTGCAGTTGCATGACATTTTGTCACCTGTTCAGAAGGACCGTTATTACCATATATAGCACATATAAGGTCAGTCTTTGAAGTAATGACTCGTGAAAGGCATTCACCAATATCTCTTGATACTAAATTCAGTGGTTATTTCTTAGTTCACTCGAATTGTTGGAGGCTATTATCTGTTGATGACAAGCTTTCCATCTTGCTGTGGCTCATCATATGATGTTTAAATGCAAAATCTTGACTCGAGATTCTGATCTGAAGTGGATGCAAAAATCTGCTGTTACTATATTACAACAAATTTTACATATATACAGATTTAAAAGAAACGATCATTTTAACAGACTTCCACATCACATTAAAAAAGCCTTCATTGTTAATTTGCATTTTAAACAGCTTTCTATGCCTGCCTTTTCATTATCCAGAGTAATGAACTTTATTTCAAAGCAGTTCAGTAAACAACACTTTACTGAACTGGTTTGAAATAAAATATATGTTGAAATATTCTGTTCATGAGCATCTGTACTAGCTTCCAGTTTTTGTTCCCCATAGGCTGTATTTACATTGTGTACTTACATTGTGTAATGCTGTGCGTCTGTGTTAAGAGATCATATGAAGTGCAATAAAATGCTTTCAAAGTTACTAAAGTTCTATGAAGATAAATTAAAAATAATTTATCGAGCATTCTAATTGTGATGTTACCCTTTTCAGCTCTTCAAGTCTGTGAAGAGCTTCAAGAGGGAAATAGATCGGCTGATCGAGGAAAGTAAGTAAAATGTTTTGGCATATGCAGTAATTTAAGGTTTTACACACATATATAGTGCCATTTTCTTCTTTTTTTTAACTCAATAATTAGTGCATTGTTTTCTGTTTGGCTTCTGGAATGCATTTGAATATGCATTTTTGTTAATCATGCTCAGTACGTACAGAAAAATTTGATTCCTTTTTTTTTTTAAAGCTTACCAAGAGGCAAAGGCAGAGGAGGCAGGGGCAAACGAGAATGAGGTAAAAAAACGTTTTTTCCCCCTTATTATTTTTCTAAAAAATTCTTGTGTTTTGACTTATTTTAAACATTCAAAATATCTTTTAATTGCAGTAGCTGTATTTTTAGCAATGGGAAACTTGGTTTTTTTCACAAGTATTGTACTTGGGAAATCCCCAGCGAATTTATTATTCTTTTTAGTATGGAGATTAAGATTCAAAAAGGTTTCTATTATTATAAAACAGAAATATCAGTAGTTCTTTGAACACCTTAATATTAGCTAAGCAGTTTCTGTTTTCAAATTGTAAAGAAAATTTAGGGTGCAGTTTCCATAATTTTAAGGCTTGAGCAGCATATATTTTGTCTTCAATGTCAATGCTCGCAGTCAGATGATATTTATACTTATGTATCAGATGGAATTTGAAACATTGGCAAGTAACATTTTTAAAGGAATTTTAAACATTGGCATCTTCAACACTATTTCATATTTGTAAAAATTTCTCTCTCGGTGAACAGAAAAGTAGGGTTGTAACAGTAAATGTTGTTTAAAAACCTAAAGTATCATTAATGGGGATTTCTACAAAGCTGCAGGTATTTTGAGGCTACAATGCTAAATGGTACCTTTGTTTGATAAAATCCATAGAATGTCTCATTTTATCCAAAATAAGTGCTTTTCAGTGATATGTTAACATGTAGTAAGCTACTGCAATTATATGCTGATCCTTCAGAGTATTTTTCTACGTTTGCTTTACACATGTGCATCATGCATGTTTCGTAGATTGTAAAAATTTCTATATGTTGAGTTATATTTCACATAAGACACTTAACACATTTTTCAAAATAACGTTAACTGAAGAAAAATTCAGAATTTCCAGCATGTAATTATTTTTTAAGATTCTGCAGTGGTGTTTGAATTGCAGTTAGATTTTCTTTATGGTAAGTTCCATGTAGTAAGAGATTTGAAAACCTTCCTTTTATAGAAACTAGTGGTTTACTAACATTTATTACATTAAAAAAAAAGAAAAGAAAAAATAAAGGTGTGTGATTTTATGATCTGGGGACAGTTATCATTTTGACATCAAAATGCTTTTTAAAAATGAAAAGAAAACAAATTTAATATTTAAAAATTTTGTAAGATACTTCATTTACTTTTGAATAGGATCTCAGTATATGAACGTCTAAAAACATGTAGGTTATAATTTTTTTTGTATGGAATCTGAACTTTTAGGGGATTTGTTTCGGAAGTAGTAAATAGATCATAGTGAATTCCATTTAATTCATGATCCTGAGGTATTTTGTGTGGATAAGTTCTTCATAATTTAGCATAGTATAACATAATGTAGTGATAAGGGAACATAAAATAGTAATCTAAGAACTTTCCCTTAAAGATATGTAAATAAGTTAATCCTTCTGGAGTCTATGTCATACCTGAGACTTTCATTATTAATTAGTAATGACTGACGCATAATGAGTCATTCGTGGAACTGCCTTTCTCGAAAGACATGATGAAGCCTTCATGAAAGGCCATGAGGGGAATTTTTCTTGATTATTTAGTGTTAATAAAAGGATCTTTGTAGGTCTTTTGTTGTAATATGTTATTGACACTTGTAATATGATGATTTTGCATGTTATTTAGCACGAATATGCAACATCCCATTCATCAGACTTCAGTTTTTATCCTCCTTTTAAAATTTGACGGACGTAGCTCAGGATAAATGCACACAAAGCTGTTTAAAAAAGCTAAAAAATTCATATCCAGCAATGCAGAACTGTTTTGTAATTTGCATTAGTTTTTACTTGATGTCAGTATCTCATAAAAGCTGGTATACTGTTTTCTCAAGATTTTTTGACATCCGATTGTAAATGTAAGAAATGTTTGTAATATGGCCACTAAATATTGAAAGTTTCTAAATATATTTGTTACTTTTTACAGTGTGTGGCAGTGTCACCTCCTCCCTCTTCTGCAGCCTCTCCTCCCTGTTCTCCAGCCTCTCCTCCCTCTCCTCCATGCCCGCCAGAAGTAAGTTTTGTGCATCTTCATATGTAAGGAGAATGATTAAATATTTGTAAATTCAGATTTTGAACGATTCATAATTTAACTAAACTTTTCCTTAAGATTTGATTTAACTTAGTTATCACCCTTTTTATCAGTCCTTAGTTTTAATTTCTGAGGTTATTCTCTGTACCTGAGCACTGCTTATTTGTTCCTCAGAAATATACTGTTCACTAAATATTTCTAATATGTGCTTAGTGTAGGAGCTTTAATTAAACATCAGTGCTTAGTTGTAGTTTCCCAGCTGAAGTAAAGTCTTGTTTATTGGGAGAATTATTTTGTTATGTTTGAACTATTACGTATGTGACAATTCAGATTTTGAATGATGTTTTTAATTCACAATTTAATTAAGTTTTATATTAGTTTTACTTGATGTCAATACATCATGAAATTTGGCATGCAGCAATCTCAAGGTTTTTTATGTGTGACTAAATGTAAGAAATATTTGTTATATGTGCACAAATTATTCCAAGTTCCTAAATATATTTGTTATCTTTATAGTGGTGCACCAAAAGAAAGAGGAGGAGGATTTCTTCCTCAGGCTCGGCCTCCTCCTCACCTTCTCCTCCTCCATCTCCTCAGCTGCCCATCAAAGTAAGTTTTTTCCATCTTCGTGTATATATTATCAGGAGAACTGTTATTCATGTGATAATCCAGATTTTGAATGATGTTTCTAAATTCATAATTTAATTAGATCTTATATTAGTTTTACTTAATGTCAATACCTCATGAAAATTGGCATGCAGCATTCTCAAGATTTTTTATATGTGACTAGATATAAGAAATATTTATAATATGTGCACTAATTGTTCCAAGTTGCTAAGTTTATTTGTTACTTTTACAGTGGTGCACCAGCAGGAAGAGGAGAAGGATTTCGTCAACCTCCTCCTCATCTCCTCCTGCTCCCTCTCCTCCTCCTCCATCTCCTCCTGCTCGATCTCCTCCTCCGTCTCCTCAGCTGCCTGCAGAGGTAAGTTTTTGCATCTTCATGTATATATTATCAGGAGAACTGTTATTCATGTGATAATCCAGATTTTGAATGATGTTTTTAATTCATAATTTAATTAGTACTTATATTATATATATATCTTATATTAGTTTTACTTAATGTCAATACCTCATGAAAATTGGCATGCAGCATTCTCAAGATTTTTTATATGTGACTAGATGTAAGAAATGTTTGTAATATGTGCACTAATTATTCCAAGTTGCTAAGTTTATTTGTTACTTTTACAGTGGTGCGCCAGCAGGAAGAGGAGAAGGATTTTGTCAACCTCCTCCTCATCTCCTCCTCCTCCTGCTC
>KK115863.1:0-10263 GCA_000611955.2 Stegodyphus mimosarum | reverse complement strand
AAAAAAAAAAAAAAAAAATTATAGAATTTCTCAGAAGTTCAAGATGAAAATTTTTCTAATTGGACTAGACGATGAATGAAGGAATTTAGTATTGCTACTCAGATTCTGTATCACAGCAAGCTCAACTACACTGGTTATCATAAATTAAGAAAAAATCACGATTACTGAAAAAAGTTACTTGTAGAGTTTTATGAAATTTACCCACAATATACAATGCATACCCAGGTATCAAATAACATAAAGAAGATCATATAACATAATAAAAAGAAATTAACAGCCAATTATGGTAGTATAGAAATACACATGTAAAAAATTAACAAATCAAAGTTGTCAGTTTGCTGTAGGAAAAATAATTTCAACATGGAATTTGATTGCCTCTAGAAGCAATACAGCACATAAGTGACGTGTGATGCTTTCAATTATGTGGTCTATCAGTTTCATAGGAAGCGACAGCCATTGCTCTTGCAAAGCAGTTGCAAGCACGGCAAGGGTCTGAGGGGGGGGGATTGAAAGCAGCTAGATGCCTCCCTAAAGCAACGCCCTCAATAGGTTCAAGTCCAAGGATCGAGCTGGCCACTCCATGCACTCCTGCTGATGATAATCATATAAGATGTGAACCCTTTGTGGTCTTGCGTTGTCGTTCTGTAACAGGAAAGTATCACCTATTGCACCGGCATATGGGCGTATATAAGCATCAAGGATGTCATGTCTAGACCTGAGCATTCACGGTTCCCCTTGGAAAGACATGGATGTCTGTGCATTTACCCAAAGAGATGCCACCCCAAACATAGACACTGCTTCTTCCATATGCATCTCTTTCACAGATGTTTGACGTATGATGATGGGTTCCAAGTTCTCTCCATATCAAATAGCGCCTACTATCACTTTGTAGACTAAACCTGGACTCATCCGTAAAGAGAACAGCCCTCCATTGATCAGGCATCCAGTGGACATGTTATCGTGTCCACTGAAAACGGTCCCTCCTATAGTGTGATGAGAGCGGCATGCAAATGGCTGGTCGCCTTGCATACGGAGCACCTTCGTGAAGCCTTCTACGAACAGCTGACATTGACACCATTCCGGTGGCTGCAGTAAAGGAGGTTCTAAGAAGAGTTGGAGTAGCGGTTCTATTTCTGTATGCACATAATGTCAAATATCGATCACCGGCGCGCGTCGTAGCAGTTGGCTGTCCTTGGCTGATCCTCCTAGATGCTGAATCTGTGGTTTGAAATTGCCTCCAAAGTCTAATCCACAGAATGACTCACATTTAGCCATCTGGCAACTTCTGTTTGACTTTGTCCTGCCTCTAGTCTCCCAATGGCTCTCTATCGTAGTTCTGCAGGCAAATGATGCCTGGAGGTCATTGTTCCCATTTAAGATTTCTGATGACACTATCACAGTGAAATATGTGAGCTTGCTCTCAAACATGGACTTTTATGCTCTTCGCAGATGACGTATTCCAAGTGCAGTGCCACTAATGTGCATATTGCAGTTTTACTCAGCTACTCTTATTTGTCAACTTATTCAAATTTTACATGGTTTGGCTAATTTTTGAGGAATTTATCGCTATTTTGTGGAATTTTTTCTTAATTTATGATAACCAGTGTAAGTAGTACCACAATATGAACGAGAAAAGATTCTTAAACAATATCATGATGCTCTGACAGCATGACATCATGGTAATGGAGGAACGTACCACAGAATTTCTCAGAGCTATTATTTCACAAGAATGTGCAAATAAATTGCAGATTACATAAAAAGCTGTGATGAGTGTAACTGCTACAAACCTTCAAATCAAAAGCCATCCGGTCTGCTCCAGATATCAATATGTGATCAATGCTTCGAAATGCTTGCCATCGATTTATTTGGTCCACTACGTGAAAGTAACAGTGTTAAGTGTACTTTGATTATTGAAGATACTAGCATGAAATGGGTAGAGTTTTTCACTTTACCCTCTGGTACTGCAAAGGAATGTGCCGTTACATTAAATGAAGAAATTTTCTTATGATATGGATTGCCTAGGAAGCTAATAAGTGACAATGGAACTCGGTTCGTTAGCGCTCTTAGACAACAGTAGTTCCTAATCCAAAATTAATTTCCTGCAATACACTACTACCTTTACCATCATTAACTAACTTCAAATTCCTAAAAAGATAACTCGAAACTAACACATTGTTTTCCCAGGGTGAGTTTTGGTTTAATATTTGTACTATCAGCCTCACCATTTCTCCACTTTTCATCTAGATCCGAGCATGCAGTAATTTGGTTTGTCATCTTTGTTTTATAACCTTTTTTAGCAGCATTCATGCTGATGTTAAAATTGCTCTGATGTGAAGATTTTTGTTAGTTTCATCTTTTTTTTTTTAAACACTTTTTTTTAACACTTTTTTTTGTGTTCTGGTAGTTCTTGCTTTGGATAAGGCATAGTTGATATGAGTACTCCAGAGCAGCTTTGCATCGAGATAAACTCCTAGATATTTATAAGAATCCACCCAGGGAATATCTTCTTCGAAGAGCCTGAGTGGTTGAAGTTGGCTGTGGACACTCCTCTTTCTGGAAAAGAAAACTGTGGCAGCACTTTTGGTGACATTAATTTTGATTTTCCAGGTAACGAGCCAGGACTCTTAAGTCTGACTGGTACTGTTGGAGGTGAGTGAGGGTACTGTGAAGTGTTGGGTGCTGTGAAATGATGGCAGTGTCGTCTGCATAAAGTGCTACATCGACGTTTGGTGATTGTAGTATATATCACTGACATACAAGTTGAAGACATATCCTGAAATTAGTCCGCCCTGGGGGGCACCAGCCAGGATAGGACGAGGAGAAGAGAGTGAATTTTTAACTTTGACAGATTAAGAACGATTATTGAGGTATGAGTGCATTAAGTGCACGAATTGGGCCGAAATACCAAGTCGCATGAGCTTGAAGATGATTCCGATGTGCCAACACCTGTCGAAAGCCTTTGCTACGTCTAAATAGACAATAGTTGTGGGCTTTCCACTGCGAGATCCTGTGTGAATGATTTCCACTACTCTCAGTAGCTGGGTCTGAGTAGAGTGTTTAGCTCGAAAACCGAATTGTTGTGGAATTAACTTTTGTCGACAAGTCTAATAAACATATGCAATGTATAAAAAATCCAGTTTATCCCACTATAAAAGGATATCAATTTAGCATGGATAGTCATTTTTTAAGTTATTAAGATAATAGAATAAGCAATAAGAGCATGAACTATTATTAAAAATCTCAATTTTATCCCAAACATTATAGTTGATTAAGAAACATTAGTTATTGGCTTATTTTTAAAGAATTATATAAAAATGCATGCATTAATTTTTGTCGACAAGTCTAATAAACATATGCTATGTATAAAAATTCACAAATTTTTATAATTTTAATATTTAGAATAACTTTATTAGATGTTTAAAAAGTGAAACTGAAAAGATTGTAATATTTCTTTCCAAGATTTCTCATTATAAAAAAAAATTTTGTGTTGATGACCAAATTTTTGTATTCAGATTAAAGTCAGACTCAGGTAATTGTTATTGATATCAAATGAAAAATTTCTCTTATTTGTTAGATAATTTGTGATTCACCAAAACAAATCCATTATTGAAGAAAAAATATATATATTAAATATTTTCATCAAAAACGAATTTGATTTAGTTTTCATAACATTATTGTGCAGATGAGATATATTGCCATTTTGCCAAAAATTACAATTTTCATAACATTATTTGACTTATATTTTCTTGTGAATTTTTGCTTATGCTTTTAATTGTTTTCAACATGTAATTTTGGCACTAACGTGTTTCTTTGAATAGGATTCAGAGGGGTGTACTATAGTTTTTGCATTCTTACTTAGTAAAAAGGTTTTTAAAATGTGTCCAATATGATAATTAAAACAAATACTATTTTTTAAATAGCTTTATTTTAACTATTTTAAAAATTTTTTGTATATGCACACACAGCAAAGCATACAATGGTACGATACAATTCACTTTTAACTATAAGCAACAAATATATTTAAAAAAAAAACACCAATGTTGGTACAAATTAAAGTTTCACTATTTACCATAATTTTTAAATGTCCATTCCAGTTTATACAACAAATGATAGGATCTGTTTCAAACAAATATATTTCAGTTCAAAATCATAAGAGTTATTTTAAAAGAATACAATTCAATTCACAAGAGACAAATATATTTTTCTTTTAAAAAATATAATTCAATTCAAAATTCTAAGGGATATTTTAATAGAATACAGTTCAATTCACGGCTGACATTCGACCGTAAACTGACTTTCCTTCCTCACGTTTTAAATTTTAGGAAGAAATGTATGAAAATACTAAACATTTTGAAAGTCTTGGCGAACACGTCCTGGGGCGCTGACCGATGTTCTATGCTTCATATATACAGAGCACTTGTTCGTTCTAGACTGGACTATGGCTCAGTTATATATGGATCCGCCCGGTCATCAGTGTTGATTAAGTTAGATCCTGTTCATCATAAAGCTCTGCGGATTGGTTCTGGAGCATTCAGGACATCTCCTATCCAGAGTATTTATGTTGATTCTTACGAACCATCTCTCCGTTTGAGGCGTGAGCAGTTGTCTCTTTTGCAATATTTTAACATTTTATCTCAACCTGACAATCCTAATAGGCTAGCTTTACTAGATAGCAGTTGTGAAACTTTATTTGAAGCACATCCATCCTGTGTGCCTACCTTTTCTTTAAGAGTTCGCCCTCTGATCGAGGAACTCGCCCTGTCTGATATGGCCCCACAAGCAGTACAGCATTTTGAAATTCCACCTTGGGAAAATGCTCAAATCCAGCTTCTTGATATTTTCAATAATTACAACAAAACAACCACTAATGACACCATCTACAGACAAATTTTTGCTGAGCACAGGTATAAGTATAGAAATTACCTTTCCGTATATACAGATGGATCCAAGTCAACTTGTCATGTTGGAATGTCGGTTATATCTGGTGACCACGTGGAGGGCAGACGTTTACACGACGCTTCCTCAGTCCTAACCTCTGAACTGACTGCCATATATTATGCGCTTTTGTACATCTCTACGGTAGGCCATAAAAAATTCATTATATATACAGACTCCTACAGTGCATTGAAAGCCTTAGAATCTTTTTCCAGCACCGAAAATCCTGTGGTAGTGGATGTACTCAAGCTGAATATAAAATTAACAAGTCGTGGATACGAAATTCTGTACTGCTGGGTTCCCGGACATACAGGAATAAAGGGTAATGAGCTGGCGGACATCACAGCAAAATCTGCTGCTGGCGTGTCCGATCGCCTCATCCCTTTGAAAGATATTGGTCATGTCATCAAACATAAGTTGTTAATAAAATGGCAGCAAGTTTGGGACTCTCAATCTTATAACAAATTAAGAAGCGTGAAGCCAAAAATAGAGATTTGGAATTCTACTAGAAATCGTAAGGAGGAAGTTCTTTTGACACGGCTCAGACTTGGTCACACTAGACTGACACATAGCTATCTGCTAAAAGCTGACAATGAGCCCCTGTGCTCAAAACTAGAAAATTATTAAATAGTTAGTTAATATTAACTAATTAAACTACTAACCAATAACGTAAAGCAATCAGACATATGGCAATAATAGGCGTTGTTTTGTCTATAAACTAATCAGTGGACTGTATAGTAAAAGAACTAACTAATTTATTGACAGTAATTAACTATTTAGATCTAATACATGCTCTGGCATGTTGCTCAGCCGAATCCTGATGGCCAAGTGAGCGTAATTCTCCTTATCCAATAGGTGGCGCTGTATTCTAACTTAACATGCCGCCGCCCGTTGAAATTACAAATTTCAACATGTAAATTACAAACAAACATACAATTTAACATTCCAAGAATAACTAATTCTACAATACAATATGAAAGCTAATAGATAATCTTTCATCATGAACATAATATAAAATTATACAAACATTCAAGAACATTAACATTCACTATGCTACAATCGAACTTATTCTTAAACAGTTCCATTTTTTATGTAAATCACAATTTTCAATAAGAACATAATGTAAACTAAGCATTATTATCCTGGATAGGTAATAAACAAATTTTACTAATACATCGAATATACACACCATTTGATGTTTTCACTTTAACAACTCTGGTTCTATTATCTTTACCAGGTAAAACTTCTAGAATTCTAGCTAAAGACCATTTAAATGGTGGAAGATTATCTTCCTTTAACACAACTAACATACCTGCCTTTAAATTTTCTTTATTAATAAACCATTTGGTGCGTTGTTGGAGATGATTTAAATAATCAGTTTGCCAACGTTTCCAAATAACTTGAATGAACTTGGTAATAACTTGCCATTTAGAAAGTCTATTATCTGCAAGATGAGACAAATCTGGTTCAGGATATGAAGTAATGGAACGTCCAATTAAAAAATGACCCGGCGTTAAGGCTTCAAAGTCATTCGCATCTGTTGATAAAGGTAAAATTGGACGAGAATTGAGAATACCTTCAATCTGTGTGACAACAGTCCAAAATTCTTCTAAAGTTAATTTATAACTGCCGATTGTACGCTGAAGGTGATATTTAAATGACTTAATACCTGCTTCCCATAAACCACCGAAATTTGGTGCTCTAGGTGGAATTAGTTTCCAATTTATACCTTCAGATGTTAAAAAATCTGCTATATCAGAATTAGATTTAAGGACTAAGCTATGCAGTTTTTTCAGTTCTGATTTTGCACCAACCATATTAGTACCGTTATCTGACATTATGGTATTACATTTTCCACGTCTAAATCGTAAGGAGGAAGTTCTTTTGACACGGCTCAGACTTGGTCACACTATAGTGACACATAGCTATCTGGTACAAGCTGACAATGAGCCCCTGTGCTCAAAATGTGGTGTATGTTTAACGGTCCGTCACGTTTTAATTGAATGTCCATCTTTTAATAGTGTTCGTCAAAAATATTTTAACAGGTTTGACTTACCCCTCGACCATTTAATTGGAAGAGAGGTCAATCGTAATTTATTTTACTACTTAAAAGATATTGGTGTTTATCACCTCATCTGAACTGATTTTAATTTTGTTTATTAGTTTTAACACTTGTGATTTTAGCTGATTTTATATGACCTCATCCCCTGGATTTTGTACATTCGTTTATCTACTTGTTTGGTTCATAGCTATTTTAATTTCACTGTTTTTTATATCACTTTATGTCCCATTACCTTGTGTTTGGCGCATTATAACCATCCCTGGTTTTGCGCCAAAAAATTTCACTCGCCACCACCACCACCTCAACCAGGAACTTTGACTAAAGGATAAAATTCGATGAATTTTTTTAATAAGAAGTCCTTGGCTAACACAACATTTTAAATTTAAATAATGTGTTACAAAGTTTTTTTTTTCAAAAAAAATTTGGTAATAATTTTTTACATGGTAGAGTTGACATGAAATTAAATTTTGAACATAAATCTTTTGCATATAGTGATAACATATCAAATGTTAAATTAAAATGTTCAGGTGCCATTGGCAAATCATTATGAAGTAAATGTAGATGAGACTTATAATCTAAATCAACTTCTAATATGTAACCCAGATTTAAATCTTCTTTGCAATTTAAAAAATTAAATTTTTCTATTTCAGATTTGGATAACCAAGAAAATGATCCAGTTGGTAAAAACTGACTCCTTACATAGGCATGCAAATTATTGACATCTAACGCAACTATGTAATTCATAGGTTCCTTTGAATTAAAACTATCCATTATATATGGATTATTTCCTAATTTATATCCTGTACCTAATAAACAGATCTCCCCCCTCATTTGATTTTCAAACCATATATAATCATTAACATTGTTTAACAATTGCAATTCAATTTAGTCAGTTTTAATCTAGCATTCCATGTCAAATCAGCTGTAATTAAAAAATGAACTGGATCTAATTTCGTAATACTTGTATCCAGTTTGTCTAAAAGACAAAAACACTTCTGAAAGAACTACAACATTTTGATAAAGTTCCAAGTAATCTGCAAAATTTTTACATTTGAAAGCTTTAAATACTAAATTTGCATGCTCATAATCGTTTAATGTAGTTCCATGCATGTCCTCATCGCTTAATGTATTGGGTCATCCGGAAAGTTCTGCGGTTTTTTTTAATGACAAATCCAAGATAGCATTCTGAGAACAGTACAAACCTTTACTGAACAAGGTGTGCGCCATTTTGTTCGATGACCTTTTGCCATCTCTCGGGTAGTTGGAAAATCCCCCTCTCGTAGAAGGTCCTGGGTTTGTTGGCGAAGAATTCATCGAGGTGGGTTTTGACAGCCTCCAAAGAATTGAACTTCACGCCTTTCAGGGAATTTTGTAGGGACCGAAACAGATGAAAGTCCGAAGGAGCAAAGTCAGGAGAGTATAGGGGATGGACCAAAACATCCCATCCATAGTCCAGGAGTCTTCTGCGAACGTCCATAGACACATGTGGCCTGGCGTTGTCATGATGGAACACAATGCCCCGGCGATTGGCCAGTTCTGGTCGCTTTGCTTCAATAGCTGTCTTCAGATCTGCCATTTGGGAGCAGTACTTCTCTGAATTGTGGTCTGATTTATCATTATCCCATTTTCGTATCTCTCTCACGAAAAGGAGCAATCCCCATGTCGAGATCCCCTCGTTTTATATATGAAAGGGGAGACTGGGAACTCTTTTCTGTTGCAGAACTCACAGCAAAAATGGTAAAAGATGTGCATATCGATGAGTCAGTGGAAGCAATTACGTATGCTATCATTCAAGCAGTTACGCTCTCTATTCCAAAAACATCAGGAAAAACAGAGAAAAGTTTGGGGAATTTTCCGTAGATACCCAACTGTGCGAAACCTTATAGCATTTAAAAGAGCGAAAGCAAACACACGAACAGTACGACGGCAGAGCCAGAGGAATTCCTGGATTTCATAGCATTTCTTTCTATTAAGCAGCGCTCCGAAAAAAATCCCATTGCTTTCAATTCCTCGAACTCTGAACCCTACAATAGGGATTTTACTACGCTTGAGTTACAGAGAGCTTTGTTCCAGACACACAAATCTTGTCCTCGTCTTGACGGCGTGAGCTACGACATGCTGAAGCATCTATCCTGTAAGTCACTGAATGCCCTTCTAACTCTTTACAATAGGGTGTGGAAGGAGCATACTTTTCCCAGTGCATGGAGGAGAGCTTTTGTCATTCCTATCACTAAGCCAGGAAAAGACTCGCGGAATCCCTCGAATTATCGGCCAATAGCCTTTACGAGCTGCATATGCAAACTGTTTGAAAAGATGGTAAACACCCGCCTAGTGTATTTCTTAGAAAAGAATAGTATATTATCACCTTATCAAAGTCTGACAGGTATTGCTGGAGGTGAGTGAGGGTACTGTGAAGTGTTGGGTGCTGCGAAATAATGGCAGTGTCGTCTGCATAAAGTGCAAGATCGACATTTGGTGATTGTAGTATATCATTAACATACAAGTTGAAAAGATAAGCTGAAATTAGTCCGCCCTGGGATACACCAGCCAGAATAGGACGAGGAGAAGAGAGTGAATTTTTAACTTTGACAGATTAAGAACGATTATTGAGGTATGAGTGCATTAAGTGCACGAATTGGGCCGAAATACCAAGTCGCATGAGCTTGAAGATGATTCTGATGTGCCAACACCTGTCGAAAGCCTTTGCTACGTCTAAATAGACAATAGTTGTGGGCTTTCCACTGCGAGATCTTGTGTGAATGATTTCCACTACTCTCAGTAGCTGGGTCTGAGTAGAGTGTTTAGCTCGAAAACCGAATTGTTGTGGAATTAACTTTTGTCGACAAGTCTAATAAACATATGCTATGTATAAAAAATCTAGGTTATCCCACTATAAAAGGATATCAATTTAGCATGGATAGTCATTTTATAAGTTATTAATATAATAGAGTAAGCAATAAGAGCATGAATTATTATTAAAAATCTCAATTTTATCCCAAACATTGTTTAGGTATAGTTGATTAAGAAATTTTTAAAGAATTATATAAAAATGCATGCATTAACTTTTGTCGACAAGTCTATATGTATAAAATTCTAATTTATCCCCTCATAAAAGGATATCAATTTAGCATGGGTGGTCATTTATAAGGTATTAACATAATAAAATAAGCAATAAGAGCATGAACTATTATTAAAAATCTCAGTTTTATCCCAAACATTATAGTTGATTAAGAAACATTAGTTATTGGCTTATTTTTAAAGAATTA
>KK115862.1:377031-492873 GCA_000611955.2 Stegodyphus mimosarum | reverse complement strand
ACGTTCATTATATCCAATGAGAGTGTACTATTTGGTAGGAGGAGCGAGAAGACAGTCTCTGAACAACGTGTCCCAAAACGATAAAGCTTCGCGGGAAGACAGAGAGGTCATATAAACACAGTAACTTTTCCTGCCCGCTGAGCGTTCGTTTAAGAATAAAAACAATTTTATAACATTTCACACGAAATATTTAAATATGAAAAAGATTGATGAGATATGAAAGAAGTTTAAAAGTCCAGACTGCGTTAAAAATAATTTTGGACCTCCATCAAATAGAGAAGTATGAAAGAGAAATGTTCTAATGAATAACGAATAAAGTGCTAAGTTTACGGAGTATAAAGAACGAAATAGAAATCCACGTTAGAAAATCGGTTCAGAAAGCATAGCGAGCCTCTAGACCGCACAATTTTTAAATGAATCCACAGCTGAATGATGGACTGAACTCAAAACATAAACATTGCTTCTATTTTTTAGGGCGTATCTGAATATGCAGATTGATGTGAAATGGTTTCAGACCAGAAAACATAATAAATTAGTAAGCGTCCAGAAATAAGTGTCAATAGTTAATACATATATACGTCATATGAACGAAAATACGTGTGATTGATTAATACACGTATAATCGGATCCGAAAGTAATTGCCTTATTTATTTTTTTTTGTCATAAACGAACATTAGTTGGATTTTAATACTAATTTCGCTAGAAGGCAGATCTAAACGAAGAGTCAGCAGCCAAATTAGTCATACACTTCTTTCCCTGCGTATTTTCCCCTTCTCCCTAGCTGCATAATAACCGAAAGTCGTCGCCAAAGCGTAATGCTGTGGAAGTCTTCTACTAATTCATCCTTGACAGCAAAATCTAATTTAAGGTCATCAGTCGAATCTTTTCAGTTATCACGTTCCGATGCTGAGTCATTTAGCCATCGTCGAAAAGTCCTCGTGAAAATCGAGGAGAACGAAGTCGAAAAAGAAAGCGCTAGTACGAATGTTCTTTGACACAGAAGAACACGAGTGAAAAATACACGCGTATTCCCTTCCTGCCTTTTCCGAGAGGGAAAAAAGCGGTTGTGAGTGTTTCTGGTTTTTCTAAATTGTGTGTCAGAAGCTGTATTAAACATAAAATATGGCGCTATCCATTAAAGAATTAGGATTTCTTATGAGGTAAAGTGTTGCAATTTTATAAGCTATTTTAGTCATATTAATTTATTATTTCGTTTAAATATATCCAAAGTTACTTTGAAATTGTAATTAGATGTAATGCGGGTTATTTACTTTCGAATTTATTAACTGTATGTTTTAATTCTTTTTCTTTTCTTAAGTAGAAAAAACAATATTTTAAAATTTTACACTGTCTTTATATGCTTGTAGAGGATTTTGTGTTTAAAATTTATTTGGAAAAAAAGTTTTGTTTCAAAAACTGCTGCAAACTTTTCATATAATAAGTTTTTCAAAAAGTACTGCAAATAAACTTACGTAAATATATACAGTGACTCACAAAAGTGTTCACACACTTACAAGTTTCAGTGAAATAATGCTTTATTCATTAATAAAAATTAATATTTTAGAATCAAATTTTTTTAATAATATAAATAAATTTCTCTTAGCAAAACTGCATTAATTATTTTATGAGCGTACTAAAACTTTTTTTGGAAAACCGATAATAAAAAAATAACGGAAATGTTACCTCACAAATGTCTTCATACACTTTAAAGAAATCTGCACATATTAGTAAATATTGTAGTATTTCTGTCAGTTAGTGTTTTGTAGTAGATACTGCAGTATTTATGATAGCTTTCAAGTTCCTCCATTCTTCAATCATTACTGTTTTTAGTTCAGTTTATGTTTTAATGTTGTGTTCGTGTATGGTAACTTCTAATTCTCTTTACATTTGTTCTGTTGGGTTTAAATCTAGTTACTGAGGTGGTGTTTTCAGTACTTGGGGACAACTCTAGACAACTAAAAGGCGAACGTTGAGGGCCATGTACTTAGATAACAATTTATCTTGATAAAAGAAAAATTTGTTTCTATTATCCAAATTTTGAGCAGATAATTTAAAATTATCTTTTGAAATATTTAAATAAAGAGTATGGTTCAGTGTGCCATCAATAAGTATTAAATTAATTAATGCTGACATGTACTCCCACACAAGAATACCTCCAGTGCTATGGTGTACTGTCTAACCAAGATCTTGGGATTTAGCTCCTCATTCCCCCCTCCATATAATTATACATCCATTGGAATCAAAAATGTTAAATTTGCTTTCATCTGCAAATAAGACATGATTCTAATAAGCTTCGAGTTTATTTACCATTGATTTTTTTTTTTTGGGGGGGAAGCCTAAGCTTTCTATTCTTTACATTTCTAAAAAGTTTTCTTTGAACAGAGCGCCCATGTAATCCAGCTGGGTAAAAGTATATTTACGGGTGCCCTTTGGCAAAAATTGGTGATTTTTGGTGGTACATGAGCACCGAGTTTGTGCAATTCTTCGACTTGTTATTTTGGCTTTGTGTAGTGGCAATTTCGCTACACAAAGCCAAAATAACAAGTCAAAGAATTGTATCAACTCTGTATGCATTTACACATCGATCTATTTTTCCCTTAAAAAAACACCAGAGAATTGCACAAACTTGGCATTGCACATTCCTTTTACTTTGTTCATGTACACATTGATCTGTTTTCACTTAAAAAGTCAAAGGACGACCCAATTCTACACTCGAGCCATACAGAAAATGTATAATCTCAATAAGCTACATTTTAAATCAGACAATGAAATAAGATAAAGGAAATGCAATGCACTACAAAAGGAAATATCCACTTACCCAATTTAGAAATTTCTGTGTCTTCAGTCTGTGGCACACAAAATTCTTTAATAGCATCCCAAAACTTTCCTCAAACCATGTTCCCTTCTTAATAGAATGTTTTATGTGGTGAGCATTTGAATCTTTCTTGTAACAAACCCATTCAAAGCCAGTTTTAAGTGAATTGAGTAGAAAATGTTTCTGTAAATTCTGTAGAAATCTGTAAAACACTCAAATATGGATTTTTCACAGATTTTCTAACTATAAATCTCTGATCACATTGAGTTCTCTTTGCCAGACAACCTCTTCTTACTTTATTTTAGATCTGATTTTCTTCTTTTAAAGCATTTTATTACATACTGCACCGAATTACTATTCTTATGAAAAAACAATCAATTTTCGAATGGTATTCATTGCTTCCTTATGGCTATGAGCCATCTTTAAACATTAAATAAAATATAATGAAGTAAGCAAGCCAAAATTTTTTTTTAAATGTCTCAAAAAAAAAAATAAATAAAAAACCAGCGGTAGACAATTTTATTTATGAAATTTTATGAAAATGTTTCGGTGTACAATCATTTTTGTGGCATTCTTTATGTATGTTTTCTTACATTTTCAGTTTTAGAAAAGAAAATAAATCAGTCTTAAAAATTGAAAAGTTTGTTTTCATTCAAAATCACATGGAATTATTACCTTTTAGCTTGTTAATTCTTTCAACAACTTCTTCCAATTCCATTCGCAATTACTACATTCTAAATGCTACACTGACATTAATTATGTAGTGTAAGTTGCAAATCAACCTTTGCAAAGTTATAATTATTGACTGAAACAGTAAGAAAACATATTTACTATATCTAATCAGACTACCAGATAAGCAAATAGATGGCCCTAAAAACTGAGGAAATGTTTAGATAAAAGTCTGTTCATCTGGTCAAAAAACAAAGCTGATACAAATTCTTCCACAGTACTGAATTTTTGACAGGAATGTTTGGTACCTAGAAATTGGACAATTCTTTCTCATTCAAATTCCAAACAGAGGGGTAGCAATACCCGCAGTAAAAATCGTAAACCATGTGTAAGGCAGGTTAAACCATGTGTAAGGCATGTGTCATTAAATTTATTTCATTGAGCCAACAACAGCTGCTTATACACAAAATGTTAGACACTGTGTTTCACATAAGAGGTAACTGAAGAGTGATGAAGCACAGTTTACCATATCTTGCCGTACCTTGCAAAGTTTATGGGGCAGAAGTCTTTGGAATGGGAAAATGATTTTGATACCATATTAGGAAAACAGTCATAAAAATATGACGGCTGCAAATTATGTGTGAGAAGTAAACTTGAATTTGAGAATTATCTTGGTGTCATTTAAATAACAAGGGCCATAATAATAAGAAAGTACTTAAATTTGTTTATGTTTTAATAAGATTACCGAATTTTAAAACTATTGATTTATATTTGTGAGTTGCTGAATTTATGATTTGCATAAGGCTAACACAGGTTTCAATATGTATTTATTTTTCTGTCTTGATTCTTTGTGTTCACTTCCTTTCTTTCTTATATTGTAAGCCTACTGGAAGAAGAAGGTTTGGGACAACGAACCTTTGAAAATGTTGGTACAAACTTCCACCATTCTTTCAATAAGCAAGATCATTTTCGAGTTGGCTCATCTTTAGTAAGTATTTACTCTATATTTCTTTGCGTTTTATGACATTTGACATATTATTCTTTCTCATAAATAATATAAATATATATATATACACTCTATAACAAAAAAAAAAAAAAATCGATGCACTAATAAGTTGTTGTCTGATGGACAAAAAAATTGGTGGATAGGAAAATTATTACAGAATAGAAAATGATTAAAATTTCAGAACAATTCAATAATTTACCTCAGAGTTATATAGTTACCAAGTAACGAGCTCAGTATGGTGTTGACAAACCTCTAGCTTGGATGTAAGCTGCCACATGGCATGGCATAGACTGATAAAGCTTCTGGATGGTCTCCTGCAGTAT
This sequence comes from Stegodyphus mimosarum, assembly GCA_000611955.2. Lineage (NCBI taxonomy): Eukaryota > Metazoa > Arthropoda > Arachnida > Araneae > Eresidae > Stegodyphus > Stegodyphus mimosarum. The sequence continues at coordinate 488,060 of KK115862.1, read as the reverse complement.
TTCCTGCCAAATTTGCTCCACTTGTTGGGCTAGGTCATCATCATTCCTTGGTAGGTGCAGTTGTCTTCCCATCATATCCCAGATGTGCTTGATGGAAGAGAGATCTGGCCATCTGGCTGGCTAATGAAGCGTTTGGCAAGCTGTAAGATAGTTCATAGCAAATATGTGCCATATGTGGTTTGGCATTATTTTGCCAAAAACTGACAAGATACTGCAAAAGGAATGGTAGCAAAACAGGTCTCAGTATGCCGTCGACATACCACTGTGCTTTAAGTGCCTCTAATAGCGACCAAAAGGGTCCGGTTATCAAGGGAAATGGCACCCCACACCATAACTCCTGAATGAGGGCCTGTGTGGCATGCAATTGTGAAAGAAGAATTGGCACGCTGCTTTGAGTGCCACCAGATACGTCTTCGATGATCGTCACACCATAGTTGGAAGTGAGATTTGTCGCTAAAGACTATACATCCACAGTCAGCAGCATTCCAACCTGATCGAGCCAAGCACCACTATAACCTGGCTTGACAGTGTGCAGGCGTGACTGGCAGATGGCGTAACGGTCAGTTCGAGCATAGATTTCGCTCTATCAGCAGTCTGTGAATGGTCATGGTGGACACTCGTGTGCGGGTCGCTCGTCTGATGGTTGATAGCAATGAATCAGGTTCTGTGACAGCTGATCGGACATTACTGTGTCCTCCCAATCTGTTGTGGCCCTCGGTCGACCGCTACCATCATGTCTCTGAAATCTGCCATTGTCCACCTATTCTTGCTAGCATCTTCTAATGGCCGCATCGCTTTGACTCATATGACGAGTGATTCTCCTAGTTGGCCAACCTGCCTCTTTGAGTCCCATAATATGACTTCTTTCAAACTCTGACAATTGCTTGTCATGAGCTTGAATCCTGCGGTGAGGCATTTTTTCAGTCATTAAAAGGCATCCTAAATCTCAATGCAGAAGAAATTTTTAAGAGTTGTTCAAGAACAGCTCTTTAAATACAGCTGCTAGATGCGCAGTTCCAATGCGCTGGAGATCGCCCTATTCATTCATTGGACATCAAATTTTAATCATTTGCATATTTGGTCAAAACATTTATGCATACGAAATTTCAAAGAAATCGGATGATTCCTTCTTGGTGCGTCGATTTTTTTTGTTATAGAGTGTATTTATATAATTACAAAACATTTAATAATGTATATGTAATAGTATAATGTAATTAAATATAGGTACTTACATAAAAACTCGGTGACCATTTTTGCTATTACAGAAAAGATTCCAAACTATGATTTTTCTCCAGAAAGGGAAAAGTCTTCTTCAAACACACTGGACTTGGTGTAACTTTGATTACACATGTTAGTTATTATTCTCGAGTAAAGAGTCCTTTTTTTCCTCTATCACACATTTTGGAAAAAGAAATGATTAAAATTTGTCACCTGCCTACTACAGAAGAGCATGCTGTTGAATATTTCCAAAGTTATGGAGACTTACCGGCATAAAAAAAATGTGTTAATGACCACGATATGGCACTCTGCATTGGTAGTACCAACTCTGACACCAGCCCTGTTTTCGGTTTTCAGTTAGCGTGTCCCTTGCTTGATGCCGAAGGCAATAGCCTTCAGTTTGTGTAAGAGTCTGAATGCAGTGGTGTTAAATTAATGTAAGAATGTGCCAGAATATTTAATTTAAATATTAAATAAATAGCACCCATGGATGCCTTGTGTTAGGTGTTACTTTCCAATATATATATATATATATGTGTGTGTGTGTGTGTGTGTGTGTGCACTAAAACTTTTAGTAAACTTTTATAACATCTTGAACTAAGCATTTTGCTAAAGTGAAAGTAAATTTAATAGCAATAATAATATGAATAAAATAAACAAATTTATAATACAGAATATAAAGAACTTTGCACTATAGTGGCCTCTCAAAAAAATAATAATTCAAAAATTAAAATAAGTACTACATATCTCATAACATCTTTTCAGGTTGTTGGTCAAGTCACAAAATAATGAAATAGGATTGGCAAATTTCTGAACTACGAATATGTAATGAAAAGTTTAACAAAGATCCCCCTCTTTTTTGTAAATTAATAGCTTTACAATTTAATCAAAATGAAGCTTATAAAATTATCATTAATATTCACTTTCATATATCGGGCTCAACTATAATAATTGTGCAAATTCCAAAAGCATTAAATATGTAAACAAACAAAAAAAAAATCATTTGCGGAATTTTAAATTGCTATCATTGTTTTCTTATTGGATCAGCATCATATTAGAGTGAAAAAAATTCAGTGAATTATTACATAAATAAATGCATAAGAATTCTACTGCAATTTTTACTGCATTTTTTGAAAAAAAATTAATCTATGTTTTATTGTGCAAATAATCAAACATTTGTTTTCAAATAAGTTTTATAATAATTTACCCTCATTAGCAGCCCTGTGTGTGCATCATTATTCATTTCTTCTAGTTTCTTCCTTTTCTTTCCAAATTTTTCCAGTTTCTTCCATTGTCCTGGAAGAAAATAACCTTGTAATATATGGGACATAAAATTTACATGATGGGAATATTTGCAGGTTCTTTTATTGCAAAATGAAGATCTTCTTCCAAGGAGAGAGCAAAGACTGATTGCTGTTTTCTTGCTTTATGAAATGTATAGGACAGAACCTATTCAAGCTAACCCATTTGCATCTGTGTTTATTCATTTATTGGTATGTAAAATTTTTGGTTACATTTTTATTTTAAATTCAAAAAATGAAGTAATTGTACTACTGGGAAAATAAAATGAAAGAACTAAGAACAAATTGAACAGAAAATGTGATATTTTTGAATCAGTTTTAGTTTAAAAAAATGATACTTTCTTATTATCCACAGTCCTTAAAAAGTATTTTTGAGACAAGGTAGTATGTTACCAAAATAGTCACATGGCAAACTATGATGTCACCATAAAATATTTATGTGGTAACCCCTGCATGCATTTATCACATGTATGTTTTAGTTAATGTGAGTTTTGTATGACATTACATTTTTCCAGTTTTGTGATTTCTTTTTAAGCAAAAGATGTTTACTGTGTATATGGCAAGAACAGCAGTACAAGAAGGGATTCCTGTAAGAGAGATAAGTGTTTTATTACAAATGGTTCTTTCTTTTTCAGTTTTATTGATTGATTGCTCTTGTAGAAAATTCTTAGTGTGCAACCATTTTGAAAATAGCTGCTGCCTTTCATACATTAGTTTGGAAAAATATTAGCTGCCAACAAGTTCATGACATTTCAGTGGAAATGTGGATGATCAGGATGTACCCAAAATATTTTTTTATGTAACTATGTCATTATTTACATCCAGGGAGTGTTTTGTAAAGTTAGTAGATAAATATTTGTATTTTTGAATTCTTTGACTTTAGAGCATAAATATTGACTGATGTGATAATTTTTGCAAATTCTTCCATTTCTTACATAAAGGAGATGTAATGATCGTAGTGAACTTGGAGAGCTATGGCAGAATTAAATGAAAGTTCTTTTATGCTGTAATTTTTTATTTTTATTTCATTTTCTGATGTGTGAGTTGACCAATTATGGTGGCATTTCTAGATGTTTGTTCCTAGCTTTCAGATTTTTATGTCTTCTATATGGCACTGCATTCTTCTGTTATTTAACTTTCAAAATTTTTCCTTAATTGTCTTAATTCTTGATTTATTAATTTACAATTTCAATCTTAAATTTAATATTTTAGTTCAATTTAAGTTTTTTCTTGTTTAGCCATAAATGGGTTACTGAGGTATGAAACCCATCTCCTATACATTTAGAGAACTGTATGAATGAATAACATGACAATCTTCCTTTGGGATTTAACTGTGTGGCTTGATTTGGGAAATTTTTTAAATCTAAAATCTTCCAAAATAATGACTAAAATTGGGATTGGCTCATGTGATAATCAGCTTTAATAGAGCATAATTAAAAAACTGAGTTAATGAGATTGTCAAGAAATTATGGTTAGAGTATATTTAAGGGTGCCCCTTGGATTATCGTTAAGTTGTTGTTTCATTTATGGTAACCTGAGTAGTCGAATGTTATGGAAAACCGTATTATGATGTAATTGGTTGCATAATTGTGATGAATTTGACTGATGGGAAAATATTTTTTGGATGTCAGTTAGGATGTACATCACATATTGTGTGTTGTGGATCATAAAATGGCTGCCGGTGGTAAAGTGGGTATTTGGTGGTATAGAACCAGAGAGTGGAAAATGTTTCTTTTTTTGAAGTGATTGAGGACAGACGAAAAGAAACTGTTGGATGTAATTCAACAGAATTATAAGTGTCCTGTTTGTGCTAAGAAAATGCATATGGTCAAACGCTGGAGAATACCGGCACTATGGAGGATATTTTCTATGCTTATTTTTGTGAATTTATGTGGTGACAGTAAGTGTATATTTGCTTTGTGTAGTGCTAAGATGAATTTCCTTTTTTATGTTACTTCATTGTTTGATTTAAAGTGTAGTTTATTGAGATTGTATGTTTTTTGTTTGACTCTAGTGTAGAATTGGCTGCTCCTTTGACTTTTTAAGAGAAAATAGATCGATGTGTACACTGCGAAAAAAAAGGGACAGTTCTATATCTCCTGTTCTACTGGGCCAATTGATGAAATTCAAATTGCATTTTCCATGTCTTGAAAGCGGGAATTAGGATATATATTAGATTTATATATAGCTTTGTTCTAATATAGGTAGTTCGACATAAAATGGGATTTTTTCTGAAGTGACATACCAATTTTTTTCCATATTTCGATTCTACGATTCAAATTATACCTAAATATTAAATTTGGTAAAATTTAGTGCAAAATTTACAGAGAAATTCAGAATTTAACTTGGCGCATTTTTTTTTCAGTTTGAGCCAAAAATAATTCACTTAGCGAACTTCTTAATATATGGCAACCTATTTTCCTTTCCCGGTACTTACGTACTATGACGACTACCTTGGCAACATTTGGAGATAAAAATCTTCATTGGCATTTTTTAGTTTATGTTTATAAATTAAATAAAAGAACTTCATCAAAGCAAATTAATTTAAATTCTTTTAAAAATGAAAGCCCCAATTATAAAAGAACAAAAACTTAAAATACTAAAATCCTGAATATATATATATATATGTATACATGTAAGAAAAATAAAGAATATGTCTAAGATTAAATTAACAACGTAAATTTCCCTTCTCAATTCTAAAAATAATAACCTCTCTACGCACTGCGTCATTTCTAGATTGATGCATGTCATATGGCACTTACATAATTCTGATGATGTAAATGGAACTAAAAGTCAAGTGACCAATAATAATATTACAGAAGTATTAACTATCCAATCAAAATGCATTGTAAACCAAAACTAACTCAGTCTGAATTGGGATTTCACCCTGAACGTAGCACTTGCTCTTTACGCTTCGATCTACTTGGACTGCTGTCTGCTGCTTTCTTCTTTCTTACTGAAAATTAATCCAAAATGTGAGCTATTTTGGAATAGGCACATTTCATGTGCCAAGTTGATTGTGGCCACAACAAGTGGAAATAAGAAATGAAGATTTAATCTGCCTTCGCCTCCAATTTCCTATTCGTTATAGATCAACACTTCTACGACGTTAAAATTCCTGCTCGTCATTTAACTTCAGCCTTTTTTTTTTTATTATTACATACATATAAAAAAATGATATACCAAATATGAATAGAGAAAATTAATCTTTTTTATTTTTACTACTGTAAAAGATAATTAACAATTATTAAACTTACTTCTGAATAAGCTTCAGTGAAAGTGATATAAATAAATTATATTTTTGATACATAATATGCGTACAAATTTTTAAAAAATTGAGAGGCATTTAGTGTTAACTTTAAATAACAGATGGCAGCACAATATAGTTAACTTACTTAAAACTGGTTAAAAGAAAATATTGACGTTAATGATAAGGAAAATGGCGGGAAATAGCTTTCAAAATAGCATCAAAAGGCTTTTCTTCCTTTTTCCGCCAAATAAATTCAGCTAAATAGGTATCCAAATGATGGCGGCTTGTCCCACGTTGTCGCTTGTTCCTCCATTTTGCGGAACCCCACATCCTTTCAACATGTTGCGTATGAGTCTGTGTAGATGGGTCAACAAAATTGTATCGATGATTCACCTTAAAATGTTCAAAACCGGCAGCAATGAGCTCTTCTGTTTGATATCCAGGCCAGGAATCTGACATTATTGTTGAGCCTTCAGCAATATTATTTTGGATTTCATGCATTAATGTTGTCGCTTTCCGGTCTGGAACTCTGACTAGAAATGTTTCTTTTGTTTCTCGGCAAATTCCACCGAAGACCCACTGTTGTGGCATGATACGACCTTGATTATTCTTTCGACGCGTAAAAAGGCTTTCGTCAATTTCGACAATCATTCCGGGCCCTCCAATTTTAATCTTTCGATTATCCTCCAAATCCTTCACACACACTTCACGCATATAATTATTCCAGTCAATAACCGTCTTATCGGATAAATCCAACTGATGTTTGCACCATTTAATGGACGACTGTTCATATGCCCAAAAGTAAATAAATCTTAAAGCTTTTAAAAATTCAATACGACTGTTTTCAAACCACGTGCCAGTTCGAACACCAAACTTTTGTTGACAATTTTTGACATTGCATTTCCAATAAAATCCTGAATTATAAAATTTCATATCATGGCCGTTTTTACAAATGCGTTCTTTAGGTAAAATTCCAGCCTCTCTGAAGAAGTCTATCGCTTCTTCCTCATTTGAAGGAAGTTGAAAAATGTTGATATCCATTCGGAAAAAATAATCGCAAAAAGTTTAACCTAAACGTAATAATCGGCGTAAATGTAGCAAAAAAAGCTGTGGTAATAGCAAATGCGGGACTAGTGCGAGATAATATTCTTTATTTCAGCGCCCTCTATAACCTATATTAGGGTTAACCTTTCTTTATAGCCGCCCAACCGGTATAGTGGTTAGTGTCGCCGACTGCCATGCCGAAGGTCTCAGGTTCAAATCCCGCTTATAACCAATGTTAGGCTTAACCTGTATAACATACAAAGGTCGCCGGATTTGGCGAGATATCTAGGTAGTCGTCATAATACGTAAGTACCCTTTTCCCTTCTATTGTGCAGGAGCGGAAAAAAAGTCCCATCATTCCAACCTTTTTACATTGTGGAAGAGCAGAAAAAAAGTCACATCGTTCTTACTTTCAAATAATTTTAACAAAGTGCATAAACCACATTTTCGTTATCATCGCTTTAAACAAATATGCCAAATTTCAAAACGCGCCAATATATAAATTCACATATATCTTCGACAATTTTGAATAACAAACTGTAATTTTTTGCAGGTATGTTTAGAAATACACCTACTTTAAGATGACCATAAACATTTTATAGGTTATAATTCAAAATTTTTTAAAATAAATTTTAGGTTATAATTCAAAATGTTTTTCAAAAAATTTATAAAAATTATTTAAAAATACAAATTTAAAAGATAAGTTATAAAAATGGATGAATTTTATTTGGAATGAACCTAAATTTTGAACAGTGTAGGAAGGAATCAAATAAGTTTCATAAAAACAGAGATTTTAATAAATACATACCAAATTGAATTCACATTGAGGATCTAAAATTTTGAGAACTAATTTTTTAAAAACTATTCATGTGATTTTTACAGAACTTGGGAGTTTGGCATAATTTGAGTCATAGAATCAAAATATGGAAAAAAATTGGCATGTCATTTCAGAAAAAGTCCGATTTTGTGTCAAAATACATATATTTGAAAAATGCTATATATAAATTTAATATATATCCTCAGTCGCGCTTTTAAGACATGAAAAACACAATTTTAATGTCGTAAATTGGCCCAGTATAATAGGAGATAATAGAACCGTCCCCCCCTTTTTTGTGCGGTGTACATGGACAAAGTCAAGGGAGTGTGCAATTCTCTAAGTGAAAATAGGTCGATGTGAACATGGGTACCAAGTTTGTGCAATTCTTTCATTTGTTATTTTGGCTTTGTGTCAAAAATCGCCGCTACACAAAGCCAAAATATTAAGTCAAAGAACTGCACAAACTCGGTGTCCATGTGTCACCAAAAATTGACAATTTTTGCCAAGGAGCACCTGTAAATATATGTTTACCGAAATTATATGTAAGAAATGTCTAATATTATAAATATGCATGCAAACTCATTTGTCAAAGTAAGATAGAAATTGCTGTTTTGCTGATGCCATTACTTGTATTTTCTTAATGCTGGAAATTGTTTTGATGCCTCAGAAGTACTGGACAGTAATTAGAATTAAGAAACTTATGGTAAATTTTTTAGATAATACTATGCCAAGCAAAATGGCAAAGGCACTTTTGCACAGCTGAAATATCATTGCATATTAAACAAAAAACTTTGCCATTCAATTCTATGGCAAAACAACTGGTACTCCATTCTACTAACTGGCACTGCATTTGAGGTCTCCTTTTCTCTTGTTTGATTCTGAGAGTGACATGGCAGCAGTAGGTAATGAGTATGATAAAATATAAAGAACAAAACATCATAGAATACCCTGACAGACATGCCACATCCACTGCTATAGCAAAACTGTCTACACGCTCGTATGGTGCACAATGCACAAATATTCGCCTGTTGAGAGTGTTTTAAAAAATTAAAAATGAGAGAATAAGACAATAGCGATTTGCAGTCATTGTTCATAACTCTTCAACTCAACTGTCGGCCATTGCATAACAGTGCGTAATTTTATTTATTTTTTACATAATGGAAGTACTATCCCATAGACCAGATTAAGTAGCAGGCTGAATTTAACCTGCGTTAGTGCTACCATTTTGAGTAGAAATTGCCAAATTTTCAGAACATGTGAATCTCTTGCATGAGGTGACAATTCAGTCTTAGCAAACAATGCCACCATTTTCGTATGTTTTTTTTTTTTTTTCTGCTATATTTTGTGTTCCAGCAATTTTTTTATATAAATTACATTTTTCATTTTAAATTCAGTTTTAAAAAATGCATTTGTGGGTTTTATCTGCAGTAGAAAAAACTGAGATAAAATTGCTAAAGGGAACAATGCTTTGAATCAATTTTTAAGGCAATTGCTATGAAATATCCACTAGAACAAACAAAAAAATACCAAGTCGTATTTGCATTCTATTAGTTTTTTCTCTTTTTGATTGATTTTAGGGGTCATCAAACATTCAAACATCATAATGTTTTACAGTTATAAATCGTCATTCTTTTTTTCTTTTGTAAAAAAACTGCTAAACTGCACAGAGATGGTTGCACTAATACATAAATTGAGTTGAGTCCCTTTTAAGGAATGTTATTTGACATTTTTAAGCTCTGGGTGTGTTATTTGCTGTGAGTAAAAATATTTTATTTGTTATTTCAAAATCCTTATCTTCCCTTCTTCACTTAATAATAAAAAAAATTGCATAGTCTTTAAAATTTCACCATATATTATGTTTGCCACAACAAATTACAGGTAATTAAGTTCCTTTTTGTAATTCTGTTTTCATACATTTGCTGAAATTTTGTACTGTTTCCATTATTAGTGAAATGAAAATTACTTTAATGTACTCTGTAGCAAATAATTTTAAATTCTCTGTGTTTTTATTTAGCATCCACCTGAAGAAATGAAGTCAAAGACAACAGGAGCATTAACTAAAAGACCGTGGGCATTGCCTCGACTTACAAACTCTGAAAAATATTTTTTATCTCAGTTAATATCTATGCCTACTAAAGATGTAAGTTTTTACTTCTGTAGTCTTTTAAAAGTTTTTTCTGTAATTTGAGAAAGTTATTTTTAGTTTATTCCTTTCAAATACCAAGTGTTATGATTATGCCACAGGCCAGATTTGTCATTGAGAACTGTGTAGCCAGGAAAATGTACTGCAGTTTCATAACAATTTATCTAGTTGTTTAAATTTTGAAACTTATAATTAGTTTAAGCATTTATTTCAGACGGAGACTAGTTTTTCAAATTTAAATTTCAAAATTCCTTTTCAGAATTCTACAAAATTAGAATATAAAAATAGTTTTTTTACTCTACCATTAAACATAGAAAATTAGTTTAAAACCATGAAATTGTATTTCTGCAGTAAAATTAAAAAATATATATATTATTATTTTATTGTACATGGTTATTATGGTCCTTATAAGCCCATAGTTTTTATGGAAACAATTTTGGTTCTTAAGTCTTTAAAGTTGTCCAAAGCTTCCAAGTGGAAATCAAATCATGTGGCTTATAACAAGCCATTGCAAATAGGGCCTATAAATAATAAGGAACAGTTGGTCATCACAGGATGAAATTTGGGGATATATGATTTGTTGTTCATCTATCTTTTAAACCAGATGTTATCAATAAGAATACTATGTATTTGCATTATACTAAATTTTTGGAATTTGTAGTTCACCTTATAGCTGTGCTTTCACATACTGCGGCAAAAGTGTATGAATCTGGAAATTCTTCAAGAGTAGGGACAAAAGACATGAAAAACACTTGGAAAAAAACAGATATAGTCATAAATTATTTGCCAGAATATGAACAATCTAAATTTGGGAAGGGTCATATGTTTGTGCAATCAATTTGAACTACTCTAGCCCAGGGCTACTAGGAGCAATGTACATCAGTAAAAGTTTGCTAATTTATTATAATTTTTATGAAATCTTATCTAATTTATGGTCAAATTCTTAATGTGCAATTCATTTTGTATACATTTTCAGTTTTTTTAAAGATGCTAATTTGAAGATTAATCCAAATATGTGTTTATTCATATATTCTTGATGGATATTTGGATTGTTGTTTGAATTCATTCCTCATTTTTACACTGAGGAAAAAATATTCCCTTTTTTAAACTTTTAATCCTTTTATTGTCTGTTGTTGAATCTGATGACTTCTCAATATTCTGGTGATTTTAGGATTAGAGTTTGTCTACTACATTTTTTGTTTGGATGACTATGAATTTTATGATTAATTATTTCTTACAAGTTTAACCTTTTAAAACATTAAAACAATGATAATGTACCAAAATTATATTTATAGAAAAATAATAAGATAAAACATTTTTATTTTCTTTCATTTATCAGAATCAAGACATTAATAAATCTCCACAATGGTAAAAGGCACTTTAAGGTAATAATATAATAAAAGACAGTTTGCAAATTATGCTTTAGAAAAGCAAAAAAGCTATTGTAATTATACATACTTTCAAATATTTTCATTCTATTTTTACTTTTTTTATGATAAAAATTTTTTCGGTGTGATTTTCAAAATATTCAGGTACTTTAAAAGGGTTCTTAGAAAGGAAAATTTTGTTTACACTTTTTTTTTTTTTTGCTAAATATTTTTCAAAAAATTTTCAGGTGTCTTACAAAGCTGGCTAGTATGAGAATGGTTTGCTTGCTGAAATTAGAAATTAGTCAGATTAGGAAGGCACATAAATAGTGTAGGACAGTGGTTCTCAACCATTTTTGCACTCCTTTCTTTCACCATTGCTAGAGGATCACTACCCCCTTATTCTTTTCAAACCTGAAAAAACACATATACGTTTATTTAAATTTGAATTTTTTTTAATGTGTTTTATAAATTAAAAAGAAAAAGTACAGAAAATGTTTATAAATACCAAAACTCCAATAAGTTAGTTTTTTTTTATATTAATAAACTAAACTAAATCCTTAGCAGGTAAATAAAAGGCTGATTGCATTCCTCTCTGAAATTTCGAAATTCTTCCTAGTTGAGAAGTCCTGATGTAGAGTTATGGATATCTTGCAGTTTTTAAGCCTCTGAATGACACAGCTATTTTTTTTGGTATTCTCATGAAGAACTGAAACAGCTTGTTTAAGCTAAATTTGTATAATTACTTATTTTAGTGTCTGTTCTCATGAACTTCTGTTTATTAAGATAATATGTAGATCTTTAAATAAAGGAAGGAAACAAAATATTTTTTAAATTATAAGCTAGTATATGTTAAGTACAAAAAAATCTCATGACCATAGAAAGTTGGTCATGCCACTCAGGATTAATTTATAATTGCTTTTACATCTTTTTAAAACTACTGTAATAAAATATATATGTAATTATCTGTTATTTTAAACCACAAAATTATCTTAGCTTATGATTTTAGCAGTATTTTTGAAAGAATGTTTTTTAAAAATAAAGGAATTTTTGTTATTTTCTGATTATCAACCAAAAAGTCGAAGATTCATTGGAAGTAATTTTTCCCCAAGCTAATGTATGACAGCCAACATCATTTTTCAAAATGACAGCATGGCAAGAATTCAGTACAAGATCAAGCAGTCAATAAAATTTTAAAAGTAAGACTTATCAATTAACAACTTTTTCAAGAAATAATTCTGTTTTGCATTGTTATACTCTTTATTTACACAGCGATCTGTTTTTGCTTAACAAAGCATCAGAGAATTATATGAACTCAGCTCCGTACAACTTCCACATTGTGATCTGATCAAAACAGACATATGCTACATGCATACCTAACTTATTTTGGTGACGTATTGCTTTGCTTTATGCATACTTTTCCACGGCTTTTTGGCTGGCATGTGAATAGGAAAGTACTAAAGTTTTTAATAGTGATAATGTAAATCTCCTTTAAGATATATGTACCATTATAAATGTAAAATATGAATTTTAGGAATTTATATTCCTAATTTAATATCAGTTACTTGATAACTTTTGAGAAAGTTGATTTTACTCTCAGATTCATTTTACCAAATGTTAAATACTAGGTTGTGTTTGATAATAATACATTCTACATATGCTTTAGTTTTGTTCTTAGAATTCTTGTTGTTTGTTTTGTTCTTAGAATGGTATTATGAGAGTGAAATTGGTTGCAAAGATAATTGTTTTACTTTATTCAGTTCCCATATTTTGATAGGTCCTTAACTTTGTTTCACTGATGGCCTTTAAAGGAAAAGCCCTGAATAGTCCTTAAAAGTTCTTGATTTCCACATGCAGAAATATGTATGACTTCTATTATAGTGTTAAATATAGAAAATAATTTTTGTTGTTAAAAGCAAGAAGTGGAATTTCTTCAAAGCATTTTTAATTATTAATTAATGTTAATAGCCCCATATGTATCAGAATAAATTATTTTACTGTAGAATAATTGAGGGTGAAACTCCCTTTCTACACGCACGCGCACACACACGCACACACACACACACACACACACACACACACACACACAGGTTATTCAGCCCCATCCAGTGCCAGAATACCCCATATATATATAAAATTTATGTGTATTTTATTAAATATTATGTATGTGTATTTTATTAAATATTTTCTGTTTTATAAATAAAATTAATTTATTTTTATAGAATTTAAAAATGCATCATATATACAATCTACATAACTTGTAACTAAATTTGTGTTATGCCTCCTGCAGAACATTTTAAAAGAGTTAAAAAAGCTTATTGAAGAACAATGGAAAACAGTTTTCTTGGAAATAATAGAAATTATAAGCTGTTGGAAATTAATACAAATTATAAGCTAATGTTAACAGAACTTATAAACATATTGTTAAATTGTGATAGCTTAATTTTTTAACCTAAAATTTAGTTCATTAATAATTATTGGATCTCTTGGCTTTGTTCTAAATTAAAATAGGCATTATAGTTTTTGGAAAATACATTTTTAAATTTATGCAGTTTTAGTAACATTAATATAAATATTTCTGCTAGTATTATATAGTATGAATGTAACTTAAAGTGACTAGATGTTCCAGATTATGTGGAAAAGTCTTGCTCAATATCCTGCTTCAGGATGTCTCACAATATTCCCCTTATTTTGTAAGCATTCATAGATTTTTGTAAATAAAGATGACATGAATTTTCCCAGTACTACTGAACTTTCAATGCCCCAAATCCTTTTAGTAGTTCAGTGTATAAAAGACTTAATCAATTTCTCGATTAAAGTTTTCCAGCTGTGTTTTGCACTTGAGAAGTAAACAGTGCACATAAGTCATTTGAAGAATCTGATAACTATTGTTATTCAAAGAGGTATTGTATATAGAAAGACATAAGATGCATGGAAAATGAAAGAATTATCTGAGTATAAACCGAAAATGAGCAGAAACTTCTTTGGTTATTGAAAGTTGGATAAGTGAGTTTTTTTATTATTCAAAGCTGGGTAAGTAAGTTAATAATCTGATGTGCCCATGAGGGATGCAAGAAATGTGATTTTATTTTTTTAATAGTTTTCATCTTAACAAAGTTGTTGATATTTCATTTCAAAGAACTTGGTTGAAAAAAGTGTTTAAATACAACCTGTGGTGAAATCTGTTTTCATATCCTCCTGTTTTCAGGTATTAAAGAAAGTATATACCCAAATCTCCTGTAAATGGACATTCATGAGACTAAGGCTTTTGTTCATTATCAGTGAGTGTTCATCAAATGGGAGTGCATGAGTTTTTTATTTTGAAGACTTGGAGAATGAGGAGTGTCTGTTAATCGAATTTCATATGTATTTGTGAATCATATGATGAATTTCCTATTTTGATGACTTGGAGGATGAGGAGTGTCTGTTAATTGAAATTCATATGTATTTGTGAATCATCTGTTATATGATAGTTTTTTCTTGTCTTAAATAAGTCTTTTAATGGAATATTTTGATTATTGGAGAAATAAGAAAAAAGTATATGTTAAATTTAAACCATTATTTTGAGTTCATCCTTTTATCTTTCAATGCACTAAGTTAGTTCATATTTTCTCATTTAAGCTGTTCAAGAAAACTCCTTCACAAGTCATTCAGATGGATGTTTCTGAAATGCAAGTAAGTTAATGAAATTTTATTTATTGAAAACATTATAATCTGACACTTGTAGAACTTCAGACTAAAATTATATAATGTCACAAAACCTTTTTTTGGAAGGGGAGCATTATAGAATGGTTTGAGAAATGGGGAAAAAATTGAAATGTAGTAAATAATTCTTCAAATATATTTCAGGAATAAAATTTATAAGTAAATAAATTTATTCATAATTTATATTTAACCAATTTTTGTTTTTTGCTTTGAAGTCAGCAGTACTAATAATTCATGAAGTCTTTCTAAATAAAATTTAAGTGCTTCGTAGAGTCTGCTCTTTTTTTATTGTAAAGTCATCCTGTAGAATATGAATATTTATTATTTCTCCAGTATTATGTTTTTCAGTTTGGGGGAATTTCACAAATGTTTTTAACCTTTAAAAAGGAGGTTTCACTTAAAAAGATGGGAAATAGAAATGCACTTCCATCCTCTTTCAGGTAGCATTGCAAGGTTAACTATTGCTCTTTTGCTCTAGGAGGTCACCTTTGTTAATTTTCAGCTAAGACCCTAGGGAACACATACGAACCTCCCCCCCCTGCTGCTGCTTTTCCCTAAACTAGGGAAACCCATGAAGTTACTATTTCATAGCTGAAGTAATTTATTGTCGAATGATGGAATATTAACTTTTGCAAACTGCAAATAGGACTTGGTAGCAAATACTTCCCAGGTATGTCTAAAATCAGTATACGCTTTGATCAGCTTTGTTTTTAAACTTGATATTGTTTAGAATTACATGTATTGATTAAGAGTTTTAATTTTGAGTAGTAAAATCAATGAACACTGGTAGTTAGACTCGATTCAGGTCTCTTTAAATGAGCTGGCTGTATGTGGCCTCATGTAACATGAATACCAACCATTTTCTCTTTAAAATTCCTTCATGAAGCCACTTCTTTTTCCTTGGCAGACAGCCCTGTACACCTTGGCTGTAATCCAAACAATCCAATTTTTATTTATATATATGTAAAGATTGCACATTTCATAAACAAATATCTTGTCAAAATCGAAATACTGTTATGCACAGAAAATAATGTAGATCTAGCTACACTACAAGAGTATCATTCAACAAACAACAGAATTCAGCAACATCAGTAGTTGTTGAGCATATTGCACTGTGTGGGGTCTCCATGTAGGGCATAACAGTCACTACTAAAATGGAGAATCTGCTACACTCAGCACAAAGACCATTCCTCCTAAGCATTTCCCGAAGATACAAAAACCTTGCCTACTAATGCACTAAACGTGATTTCAGGACTGCCACCTCTGTATCTCTTAGCTCAGCACGAGAGTGGAATAGTGTGTGTACTCAAGGAGACAACAAGTTTGTGAGATAGGACTTATGTATACACTGACTATGAGCAAAGCATTGCTGAGCCACCTTATCACCCGGCCGAATTCAATATTTCGATAAACTAAGTCACCAACATGGTTCAAAGTTACTGCAATCTACACTGATGGGTCCAAAGGTGAGTGTGGCACAAGTAGCAGATATTGTGTTCTACATGGAAATCAGATCTTGGATCTGGGAAAGAAAGCACAGTCAGCAGTACTGATAATTCATGAGTTTTTCAGGCTGAACTGGTTGCATTAAAAGCTGCACTTGTCTATGCACTGGAAAATAATTATTCCAATATTTATACAGACTCGGCCTCTAGCCTTCAGGCAATCCAAGGCACATGCAGTAAAAATCTGCTCGTCGATGCATACAAAAACTCTAAATAAATACACCAAAATGCTATAGGCCCAATCTCCAGTGGGTACCTGCCCACTCCGGAATACTGGGTAATGAAATTGCAGACGCAACAGCCAAAAAAACAGCAACTGACCCGCACGTTTGCACACTTAATGTGCCTCTCTCAGGCTCGTTATTAAAAGCCGAGCTTGAGAGAGAATTATTGAAGCATTGACAACATCTAGGAGACTACTGGCAAAATAATCTGTCGGCTTCTAAGAAGTGGCTTGCCTCACTTTACCCAGTTTCTAACAGGGTGTGCTCATGTGGGATGGCAGGAGATCTGGACCACTATGTATTTGTTTGCAGAGAGACTGCAGAACATCAGCTTAGATTGCTTAGTAGCGGACCATATCCAAGCATGGGCCAAAGTTACATAAAAAAATCGCTATGCTTTGAAACGCATATGCGATTGCTTTAATATCGCACGTAATATCTCAGACAGGCTGTAGTAATTTTCAGCTGTCATCCTCATCATCAGGACAGACCCCGCCCCCATGTTCTGTACTTTTAGTTATTTCAAGTCAGCTTTTTCTGTTTATACTTATTTCCTTGAATTATGTATTTTGCCTTATTTAATGTATTATTTTTACTTTTATTCAGTCACTCTGTTATTTGCTAATATTCATAATTAATGCACTATTCAGCTAATTATAACTCAGTTATACCTGTATTTCAACTATCCACAGTGCCCATTTATTGTTCATGTCGTGGATACCTATTGACAGCACTTAAGTTGTACCATCTATCTTTATCTTGACTGTAAATGTGGAACTGAAACTGTTCTCCTCACCCGCATTGCATCCTTCTTCCATCACTACACCACTGACTCACCCAACATTTGTTTGCACCGCCCAGCAGTTGTCTTAAGCACAATATGCGCCAAAATATGTAATGTGGACCAAGTTATTTCCGTTAGCCGGGCTACCTGGCCAATATGCTAACTGCCCCAGTGGATCGGCTGCCTAGCTGTCTTGTAAAGAAAGAAAGAAAGATGCTATTATGCTGGTCATTTCTATAGGAATTTAGATTGTGTTTTTCATTATGCATAATGGATATGTGAGGAATATTGAGCTTACAAATGCAAATAAAATAGTATTTCTTCACTACAATGATGACAGTTTCATCCTTATATTTAAGAAACAACAGGTCTCTGCTGAAAAGGAATTCACTCTCGCAGTAAAATTTGAAAGGATAAATGGAAAGATAGGATTCTATAATTTTGCAAAAATATACTAGCGCTGTTTCCTTATATGGATAAACAACATTGTTAAGGACTTTCGATACAAAACTAGCCTATATGTTTCTTGCACATTGTGAAAAAAATGAAAATTTTTATGCAGTTATTCTATTCAACAGAAGGAAATAGAACCTGTGAGAACCATTAGTGTATAGTGACTTACTACTGATCTGTTAATAGATGATATCCAGTTGACTTCTTAGGTCAACTGGATATCATCCAGTTGATATGACCTGACTGTTGTTGGTATGGGTGTAATTTCTTATAAGACAGAAATTAAGCAAACATATAAATATATTAATGTATTCCATTAGTTTTCAGATGCACCATTTACTGAGACTGTTTGTGTAGAACGAAAAAGGGAATTTTAGAACCAAAGAAATAGACTACGTAATCTATATAAACATATGAATTTGTAATATCCATATAATTATATGTAGGTACAATTACATAGGTATTAGCAATTATATATCTATGTATCTCTCTCTCTATATATACATATATGTATAGATACTATATATGTTTTTTGTGTTTGTCTATGTATACTGATAATATTATATATTTGTTTGTATATACATGCAAAGTTAGCATATATACATATTACATATTCACCTTTATGTTGCAAACATATGCTTACCTCAAATGCCTATGTATATACCATAAGCATATAAGTATGGTTAGGTGTCATATCATTACCAATTTTGCATTCAGAATCACTGTCGCCAACAGCTACATTATCAAGATCATGAAGCAATTTCTCAAATTTTTCTTAAGCCTTTTTTATTATGCATTGTGACTGTAAAGCATAGGCAAGTATTACCGTAGAATTCTAGGGAGCCAGTGAATCATATGAAACACACTGAAAGTTTTTCACCCCGAGCTAATATTCCAATGTTGGGAAAAAACAAAAGGGAATTTACAAAATCCCTTAGATATGAGTAGCATTTACTAGGTGCGAATGTCACCAGAAAAGTGGCAGGGAAGGTCATCAGACAATGACTATCTCTGAACCCTGAGGGTTGAGCAGAATTTCTCTTGCCGATATTTTGGCCAGAGCCATGTTTTTGAGACATTGCAACTCTCACCTATTCTTTAGCCATGATCTTCTAAAAACATTAATGTTTCACGAGCCACCTGTTGTGTAATTTTGTTTAAATCATTTTCTTTATTCTTATCCATTTATTTTGTTACGATTCAGTACATTTAGCATTGTGACACCACCATTTAAGTGCTTTTGATGAGTTGCTGAAATCACATTTCCATTTTATTCTCATCAGTTTTTTTTTTAATTAGGTTTTGAAAACTGTCTTAATAAATAAAGAAAATTATTTATATTTTTTATGCAAAATATTAACTAAAAATGGCAAATAAACATGACACAGAGTCTTTCCAAATATTGCTGAAAGAAATGCTAGGAGCGCTATTTTATGACAGGAATGCTAGTTAAAAGGCACTGAATTTTAAGTTCTTCGAAAAGCATTGGATTATATACTTTTACTGTGCTTTATCTGTAATCATCTGGGTATTGATCTTCAGCATCCAGAAGATGTAAAAATAGGTTACTGAGCATTAGAAATCTGTACAAAGATTCTCCAATAATGGTATGATTTGTGAAAATAATATACATAATGAACGTCTTTAAATATAGCAAGAATCATCCACAGCAAATTGCAAGAATCTCCAGAATTCAGAATTTATCAGTCTTGAATTTAAAAATATGGATGATTCCTGTGAAAGGCTTCACAATATCCTGCTTAAAAACTGCAGTATATAAAATTGCATAAAAATGTCTAAAAGCATTTCATCTTTTACAGTCCTTTGATGTTAGTGGGCTTCAGGTGGCATTAGCTGAAAGGCATTCTGAAATGTCTCAAACAAGTAAATGTGGCATACCTGTTGTTTTACCTTATCCAGATGACAAGCCAATGTAAGTTAATGGACAGAAAATTTTCAAATTCTAACTGTGATTCAGTTTTATTTTGAGTTTATAATTGTTCAATTTTAGTTCATTAACTGCATTTGCTGATAATATTTTAAATAGCTTTTGTTGTACAGCATTTACATTATAGTTGCACTTTAAATTAAGATATCAAGGTACAATAATTAAACTGTATGTTTCTGATTTAAATTGATGAGTGTTTTTTGCTTTGATGGTTGACTTAGGCCCATATCATACACATATTTGTTTCACATGGTCAACTGTTACAGACAGTTTTTCTGCTTGGTTTACTATTGAAAGAAAGACATGCGATTTTTTTCCTTCCTTTCGAAAAAAATTGCAAGTTGTTCATTTTCAACCAATCAGCTATCGGATTCAAATGCTGTCAGCTTGTTTGTAATGGAGAACCAGTTTTCCCTTTGTTAACCTCAATTCATTCTATGGTGATTGACTGTTGTGACAAAGCAGAAAAATTGTTCCAAACAGTTGTTCTTCCAAAACGAACGGATGTGTAATAGCAGCCTTAGTTTTTAAAATTCTTTTCTTTTTTCCTCCTTAATACTGTTTTTTATTCAAAATTTGCTTTATCTACTTCATTAATGTTTACGATAAGTTTTGTTAATATTTTATCAATATCAACATTGTGTGCATTTTATTTAAAGATAATTTAAACTTTTATTATTTTTTATGTAATCGCTGCAGATTTTAAATGATATGTAAGAAATTTTGTTTTGCAGAGATTTTATGTCTATTCTAATGCTCTTAAAATGCATTTGTTAAATAAAACTGCAGTTGGTTTCAGATTAACTGGCATAATATCAAGGTCCAAGCTGACCCAGAATCGCAGTTACTCTGACAGCAGTTAAATAGGAAAGAGAAATAACCTACATTATGATTAGCAAAAAGTAATATTAACAATTTACCTGAGTCAGTGGGGAACAGAAAATTAATTTCTGTACTTTTAATTTACCTTTGCAATTTAGCAGTTTATTTTTAAATAGGTGATTGGATAATATTTATATATATTCCAGAGGATGTACAATTAATTGCATACTCTTGCTGATAAAATGGATTTTAAATAGTATGACATCATCTGCTGTCACTGTTGTTATCTCATGCATTTTCTTCTTCTTTTTGCATTTCCTGCAGAAATTTTGTTTTTTCTAACGGTTTATGATAATAATTTTTTTATTATTCCACAATTAGCAAATAAAAGCCTGAAAAGTTAAAGGGAAAAAAGGGTGCAGATCACTCCTCTTAAAGAATAGAAATGTTCTGTTTTAAATGTTGTTCTTGCTTATCCTCGAAAGATCTGACGTATGTCAGATCAGCTCCAGAAGGTTGTTGACTGTCAAGAAATCAATAACAATAAGGGGATCAGATGTTAAGTCCCTCTTAGAAATTCTGATGCAACCCAGTATGTGATTCGGTGAAGCTGGATGGTCACAGCATTTTTTACAAGTGGGGTGGATTTTTCTGCTACTAATCAAAAGAAAGACATTTAAGGTGGCCATTTGTGAGTCGAGCCAGAGCAGTCTGGGAGCCATGTTCACATTTGATTTTCTGCAGAAAGCCAGGGGATGTTCCTGTGTACCATTGGTGCTGAGTGGAATGCGCCATATTAAATTGAGTTTAGATTTTTCATTTGAGTAAAGTTCTTGGTAAGTAAGCGAAGAGCCAGTGACTGTTTCATTCTCACTACCCTCTTTGGCCAGTCTATTGGTGACTTCATTACCACTAATATTAACATGTGATGGGATCCATTAGAAGTGCACATTGTAGGTCTGAGAGATCCTCCTCAATTTGAGCAGGATAGATACACTGGTTTCATCATTTGCAGAGGGTCAGTCACCAAAATGTTGTAGTGCGTTGTGGCTGTCTGATAAAATCCATGGTATCACAATCATAAGATATGATAGCATCAAGCCCCACATTAATCGCAATTAACTCACTCTAGAAGACAGAGAAGTGTCAGGGTTGTGTTGCGTTATTGCAGTTTCAAAGTTGGGGGTCCTAATAAAAATACCACTGCCAGTACGATCTTCTGTACAAATACCATCAATACAAACCTGTACTGTATCTTTAGGAATGCAACTAATAATTTCCAGAGCCAGCTGTCTAAGAAGGTCTTCATGGTGAGTTTGCTTGTTTTCAGTGGATTTGAGGTCAAAGTGGAAGGAAACTCTCGCCAGTTCCACTGAGGGATCAATAAAGGATCTTAGAGATAGAGGTACAACCTCCTAAGAGATCAGGTTCTGAGTATCTGCCAAACTAAAAGGGCTGTATTTCTTGAGTCTTTGATTAGTCTTTGATTGTTGTGCCAAGTATGAAGATACAATGAAGGGGGCTGTAGCTGTATATTTTATTGAAATACTTGACTAAATTGGCTCTTCTTCTAATGTGCAGTGGTTGTAAGTTGGTCTCGAACAAGGCTATACCAGAAGGGCAGCTATTTCTGAGTCCGAGGATAATTCGAGTTGCACTCAATCGTACATGTTCTAATTTCTGAATATTCTGTTTTAAATAATATATGTAAACAAAAGTTCTCTCTTAAAAAAAATAAATAATAATAATTAAAAAATAATAATTTTTTTAAATTACACCCTAAGGGGCATTTTTTTAACATTTTGTGTGTTACCTTTGTTTATTAAATAACGTGTTCTTCGTACTTAAACCATAAAATTCAGTTCAACAGCAATATCGCAAAATGATTTTAAAATGTGTATATCTTTAGAATTTCTGATACACATTTCTGCGTACTTTAGATAAAAAGGTGTTCCCCCCCAGTAGATTGTTACCATTGCTCACTTTTAAATTGCTTGAGTTTGTTCATCAAAAATTCGTTAAAGTTTTATAAAATATGAAATATATAATAAAACAAATTCCAAATTCGGGCTTCCAGATGCGCATATTTAGGTGGAAGCATATGTTATTCAAAATTGGATGCCTCTAGTTTCCATTGTTTTATCACATGTGGAGAAATATACATACATTTATGCAGATTCTTCATTATTTAATTTCTTTAAATATAATATAAGGGTACAATATTTTGTGGCAACACTTTGTAAAGTGATTCAGACTTTTAATGTTTCCTACACAAAATCGCAAAACGAAAACTTCAGGGACAAAGACCCTTTGGACTAAAAAGAATTAGTATTTTGCACTAAGTATTTTCATGAGGTCACATCTGAAACGGTCTTACCAACTCATAGCTTTTCTGTCCATCTGCTAGAGAGCTATTATTCTTTCTTCTGTAGAAAGTGCAACTGCTCTGTCATTCTCCTTGTATAATTGCCCTTCAAAAATTAATAATATGATTTGGAAGCTGTTATATTGTATAATTTTGTATTATTATAAATAATTATTTTAAACACTTCGATCTATTGTAATTCTTACATCTTCTGTTTTAATTTAAAATATGGTAAAAGTAATATTCAATCTGGGTATTGTACTGTTATATATGTTCCTTTTTGAAAGCAAATAGTATTTTCCTAAATTTCTTTATTCTTTTTAAAGAGATTACCAACATTTTTTAATGATTTAGATCAGCCTTTCATAGACTGTGGTTTACGACCCAAAAAGAAGTCACAAAATTAAATGTTTGGGTCACGAAACTTTAGATTTATAAATTTAAAGAAGAAACATTAATCTCAACTCCTTCATTAGTTTTAATGTATTATGTTACATTTTTTGTATAATGCAATTGTAAAACCATATAATACTTGCAGAGTTATTTTATATATTGTTGTTTACATACGTTTACATATTGAAGTTGCCAGTAAATGCATCATAATGGCAATGTCACATTAAACACACTCTGTGAGGCAGTACATAACATCCTGCACTACACAGGGTTTCCCAGAATAAGATCAATATCACTGCAATTATATTATGTTTCTCTAAATTAGATATTTTTCAATGCTGTTGCCACCCTCCCCATTTGCACTCATAACAGATATTATCATTACCACGCAGCATTTATTTTCATCATCTCATTGAGACTGTAGTTCAAGTCAGTCGTTATATATGTGCTTTTCATGAAGCAAAACACGTTAAAGGAAAATGTAGTGGAAGGAAAATATTGGACAACGACAAACTATCTGGGGTAGCTGTCATTCTCGCTGTTAGACCTTAAAGTTCCTATTTTAAAACAGCTCTGGTGTAGTAATGATGCTTTTCCAATTTAGTCAGTTAATTCCTTGCAACAATTGCATAAACAATGCAGTATTGTAGTTAACTTCTTTACTTGACTAAGGTTGGTGTTTATTTGAGTAATTATAATGATAGATGTTGTTTTATTTATATTTTAAGATGAAAACAGTTTTTTACCCATGAAAAAATGGCTGAACTTGAATGGTGAAGGTAATGTCACAAATGGCAATGCTACCAAGTGTCTTCAGATGGGTTCTATTAAATAGAAAGATTCATTTGAAATTCGAAAAAGAAAATATGATGTGACACTTACTGTGATGGTAATGATCAGTCTGCTTGTTTAATTTGCAATTCATTTTTTACAATGGAGATTATAAAATGATCGAAGTTAAAAGGCATCTTGAATCAAAACATCCTTCATACATCAATAAATTAAAATATTATTTCAAACATTTGTTAAAATGTAAATAAAAGCAATTTTTTGAGAAGTTTATGGCTGCTGGAGAAAAAAAATAATAATTGCCATCATTCAAAATTTCATATCTGATTTCTAAAACTTATAAGCCATGCACCACTGGAGAAGATTTTGCATTACCTGCTAATGTTAAAACGGTAAAAATAATATGGCACTGAAATTTGGAAAATTACTTTGTCAAAGGACACTAGCAACCAATAAAATTTGGAAAATTACTTTGTCAAAGGATACTAGCAACCAATAAAATTTCTAAAATTAGCAATGACCAATTTCAAAAACTTAGTACTGGGCTTAAAAGAAATTTGTTAAAATTTGCGGTTCAGTTCGACAAAGCAGTTGATAATTAAAAAATATTTAAATTGTTGGTGTATGTTGGCCACATTTATAAAGAAAACATTCATAAGGAATTTTTATTTTATCATCATTTGGAAGAATATACAAGAAGGGAAGATGCATATAGTAAAGTTGACAAGTGTTTTTAAAACTGAAGGTGTAGATGGAAAATCTACATTGAAACTGTTAGTTTTAAATCATTTGTTAAGCTGTTGGTAATGATCCTGTAACTTTTACACACTCCCTGATTTTGGAGAGGCCCATATAGGAAAACAATTAGCAGTGGAATTGCACGATGTGCTTCAGGATGCTGTCAGAATTATAAACTTCATTAAAAGCCATGTCTTTAACAGCTGTTTATTTTCAAATATGTGTGAAGAGACTCTGAATAAAAAATTCATGATTACACATAGAAGTAAGAGGATTATCAAGCGGATGAAGTTTAAGAAGATTGTTGTTAAGAAGAACTTGTTTAAGAAGAAGATAATTTATTATATTTTTAATAAAAAAAATCTAATCTTTATACTCTTTTTCAAAATGGCTAATGGTTATCAAAGTTGTGCTATCTGTCAGACATTTTTGAGAAACTGAAGGATCTCATCTTTTCAAGGGAAAAATAGCAATAATTTACTTTGAATGATAAAATTGAAAATTTTATTAAAAAGATCAGCATTTTATAGAATAGGGTGGAATGTGATTCATTCGAAATGTTTTTGGTTATCAACAGTTTTGTTATAGAAAAGAAACTGTAAAACTTTAATTGAAAAAATTATTATAAATCACTTAAAAACTGTAGAAATGCAGTTTTAAAAGTATTTTGAAAATTGACATATTTGGAAAAAATTCTGTGGCAGACTGTATCAATCTCTTCTATTCATTCGAAATGTAGTAAACAAAATTCTGAGCAATGCATTGAATTCTAGGTTATTTGTGCAGCTATGCGAAGAAAATGACAAGAACTTTTATTGCATACTTCTTCATGCTGAAGTGCACTGGCTATCAAAAGGCTTATGTTTGACACCTTTTTTAATATTTTTTTAGACTGTTTTAGAGTTTTGGGGTGCTAAAGATCTCATTTTAAAAGAAAATTTAATCAAACAGAAAACAGACATAGCTTTTCATATTTTTTGCTGAGGTTGGCAGTCTTGCAAAAAGGGAGGGGGAAAAAAAAGAAACCGATTGAAAGTTACTGGCTGAGGAGATTTAAGCTAATTGAAGTGACTAATTTGAAGCCAAATATTAAATATTTGCTCTTAAAGCATCAGGTTCATATCTTCCATTAAAAGAAATAATTTTCTTTTGTTCTTATTAGGTAAGAATGTACCTAAATTTGCATTTTGTGCTATTTTAATTAATAAAAGTATGAATAAACATTTACATTTTTTTATTTAAATTTTAAATTAATTAACTTTGTGTCAGTTGTCAGAAACATGTTGATGAATTTTTAAAAATTCAGTTTTAGAATAGCTTTCTAAAACCACACAGCCAATGTAAAAGTTTACCTAACAGCTGTCGGTGTCAGATAAATTTTGCTCTTGTCATGGCACATTTTCATACATTTTGCTTTCATCTGAGTGTCTTGGAATGCCTTGGGTGAAATTATTTTCAGCTTCACTCTGTTTTGGGATGCTTAAGTATAAATATTACACTGCCTAACTGGTTTTGGAACAACCCTTAGAAAGGGAGTCTATGAAAAACAAGAAAAATTGGCAAGTGGTTAACAAGGCAAAAAAGGCAATTTAGATGCAAGTTTACAGGCTTTCTTTTTTTTTATTTACATTTATACACTTTTCTATCGCTTCACAATAATCAGCAAGATGGACTTTTTATAACATTGTCGGTATTTTTCTGTACATTGTAAAAAATACATAACATTGTTCACATACTTTTAATGAAACTGATAAGTACTTCATTGTGCATAAATAAAAATTGTTCTTTTTGATTATGGAAAATCAAGGAAATTAAACATTTTATTGGGTCTGTACAAAATTTTATTCTATGACCTTTTGTCATCTGTAAGGCAGCTGGAAAATTCCTTTTTTTTAAATAAAAGTTGTTAATCTTATTCATAAAAAAATTATATGCTGTTTGACTGCTGTGTCCAGAGAAGTGAACTTCAGGCAATTCAAATAACCTTGAAGTGACCTGAAGAGACGAAAATCTGAGATAGCAAGATCTAATTAATATGGGAGAATGTGATAGAAAACATCTCTGCTATACTCAGTAAGTTCTTGTCTGACATTCACTGAAATTTTTGGCTGAACATTGTCTTGGTGGAAGACAACACCTCAAAGATTAGGCAGTTCTGGGCACTTTGCTTCACTTTCTTCTTTTAAAACTGCCATTTGGGAAGCGTATTGTTCCACAATATTTGGTGGCAACAATTTATAGCTTACAACTCTTTTGTAGTCCCACCATACACATAGTATTATGTTTTTGGGGTATAGTACCCCTTTTGATACTAAGGGAGGTTCTTTTGGTTTGCAACATGATTTTTATCTTTTAACATTATTGTATAGCATCTTTTTCTCATCTACTGTCTGCTGCTATTTTCAGAAAAGGAGCTTCTTTGTTTCTTTTCAACAAAAGAATCCTATGCCAAAACTCAAAGAAACATATTCTGCTCTGTTAAAGTATAGGGTGCCTATACTGTATAACAGGGTACATATCCACTCTTCTCCGAAAGATCATGTACTGTACTGTTTGGAATGATTATTCTGTCTAATAATTTCTGAACTGTATAACTTAAATTTTCAGCGATGGCTTATTTTACTAGGTCTCTGTTTACAGAAGATGGTCGTCCAGAGCAGGCATCACCTTTAAAGCTGAAATTTCCATGCTTATCAAATCACCTTCAAACTGTATCATCAGAAACAGCACTTTTTCCATATACAGCACAAAATTTATAGAAATATGACTAGCTCTTTTTTTAATAAGAACATAAAATGACAAAATTACATTTCTGGTTTCTTCATTCTTAGCACTGCAATGAAACAAAAGTTATACCACAGCTCATGCTAGAACTATGGAACATGAGCAGGGAAAAAAAATCTCTTTAAACATCTGCTTCATTCGAAGTTACTTTGTATCAGTAGTAATCAGGTAATTAGAAGAAAATGTGCTTGGATTTGAATAATCCTGTACTTTTGGGGTGACCAAATATTTTATTGAGCAAGGCTATTTTTTATTTTCGTCAGTTAGAACACTGCTTCCAAATGGTTAGATTATTATAGAATGATCATGATTTATCAGTTAAATTGATGTTACATATACTATATTTTAGAGCCATGGCCTTGTCATATTCATAAAAGTAAGTTACCTTCTAAAAGACGATAGGTGAAGCTGACATATAATTTATCTAAGGTTATTCATATCAGTAGTTACTGAAAATATTTAGAAAGCTGAACAGGTGAGTAAATCTATGTAGATATAAAAATTGTAGCAATGCTCTTGTAAAACTTATTGCAATAAATATACTCAAAAATTTATAAGTACTTGTCAGACATACTGTTTTCATGAATATCATTATGTAATAATTTTTGCTAATTTTATTATTTGTAGCAATATTATTACAAGAAAATAAAACTTTTCATAACAAGTTGCTTCAGTATCAATATTTTCTCACATAAGATTCTTCATTAATAAAATATTTTGGTTTTGTGGAGAAATTGCTAGCAGTCATTATTGGTAATTCTAGTAAATTGCTAACGATGTGCAACAGCAACATTAAAAAGATAAATATTTCATAATAAAAAAATATAACCTTGTATTTGAAATTCTGTGTAGTAATTAGTTATTAATTATGAAAATAGGTATAAACCATATTTACATAGATAATCATATAGATTAACTGTAATTTTCTTTTTAATCAGATAAGTAACTTCTATTATTATTGCTCCAAATTTTTAAATTTTCTCTATGTATTGTAATAATTGGAATATTATTCTTTGCTTTTTACAGTGCTTTCATTTTGGATAATTTAAATTAAACTTTAGAAAATTATTTGTGCTCTTTTCATTTTGCATATTATTAATTCGAATGTTTGAAACAACTTAGTATTATGTAATGCAAATATTTATTTTATATTGTTGCAAAAGCTGAATGTATTTCAGGGAAACAATAGATGCTAATGTCTTGAAAAGTACAAGGGAAGCATTATTATGTGGTGCTGATGCTCCAGTACAGTCTTGTTTTAAACCAGAATGTATCAGATTAGCTCCACCTCTGCATGCTTTTGATGATGAGGTAACTCCATTGCTTTTAAAGCATGGAAAAGATTTTTTATGCAAATATTTTTTTTCTATTTTCATTTAATGTATTTTTATGTGCATATGGGTTCATATTGGAATGAATGTACACAGATGATAGTATATTAAAATTTATTTTCTCAAAAGGAGCATTTTTCAGTTCTGGGATTTCTCAAAAAAGTACTCGTACAACTCTTCTCTGTATGACAAAGCACAAACTATAGTTACCACTTCAAACTGCTAAGAACGTTTAACACAAGACAATATAGAAAGCGTCAATGCATCAGCTTACAGAATGATATCTCAAAACTTTGAGCTAAGCTATGAACTCAAATCTGAATTAAACTGAGAGCTGATGCTGTCTTTGGTCTTATATAGTTTTCCCCAGGCTGCAAAGAAATTTGCAGTAGCTTGATTTCTCAAAATTGTTGGAAGGCATATACAGTGACAGTTACATTGGGATGAAACAAGTTATAGAGGTATCAGACCAAGTTTGACGACTTTTGGCAAAAAAAATTTTTTGCCAAAATCTTTCTTAGCTTGGTGCTTTCTGGCCAGTGAATTAAACGGACCTACTCCTGTAACTTTTTTTCCAGTGGAGCTTTGCATTCTCGAGACTTTTCATGTTACATTATACAGATACTGTAGTTTGCATATCACTAAAATTATTTATGTATGTACAAAATTCTTTACACTATCAATTTATCATAAAATAATTACTTGGCTTCTAGACATTGGCAGTAAAAATATGCTGATTTGTATTTTTGTAGTATTGTGAAGATTATGAAGACTTCTGAAGAAGTCTGACAATATCATTTTAGCACTTTATAAATTATGCATGCTCATCCAAGGCAGACTTCATCCCCTTTAAAGCCTTTATGACCCCTCTCCAACAAAAAGAAAAGAGAGAGAAAGGAAAATTTGTACTACAGTATGAAGTTCGAGATCCAGACTCATTGGAACTTCGGCGATTCTGGATTTGGGATTTTTCCGGATATTAGATCATCAATCTAAATCTAGTAAGATGGCATGCAGAAATTATGCAATTAAA
Organism: Stegodyphus mimosarum; assembly: GCA_000611955.2. Lineage (NCBI taxonomy): Eukaryota > Metazoa > Arthropoda > Arachnida > Araneae > Eresidae > Stegodyphus > Stegodyphus mimosarum. Next base: position 458,046 of record KK115862.1, on the reverse strand, counting down.
AATATGAAATCGTGATTTATGACATAAATGAGCATTTATGATCTAAAGGGTATCAAAATTTACAAAAGAAAAAAAAAAACTTGGTATTTATTTGTTTACTTTACTAAACATTTCTTTCAATGTAAGTTGTTTAAGTTGCTTTGTTTTTTGGGCTAATACTTTCTCTTTAATTTTATAAACAGACATAATTTCTTGTTCAGTTACGTTCCTGAAATTATTAATTGCCTTATACTATGGTTTTGGTTATAAATTTGGTTAACCAACATGTCGAATATCTTCACTCAGTTTTTAAGTTCATTTCTTCATGAAATATTTTGGCTTCAGCCGTTAGCATTGGACCCGTCAATGTCACGTCCTCGCTGCAACACTGTCTGACCTATTCAATCACCACTTTGTCATGATTGCCACTTTTAGCCGAAGGTTCCTTTAGAGGCTGGTGTTAGAAGAAAAGGATTAAAGAGAACCTTGAATTTTCGTAAAGTGTTCTTAGTTGAAATTAAGATAAAATTTAGTAAATTATTCTGTCACCAGATATGTGCTAAGGCCATGGTGAATGACAGCTGTTCTCTTGCTCCACTCATGAACATTCATGAAGGTGCTCCACAGCTGAGTATATCCAAGCGTGAAAATCAACAACAACAAAAATACATACCAAATACTTTAAATTTCATTTTCAAGACCAGTCTTTGCAGACTGTTATATTTTAAGATTTATTTTACAAGAAATTATATAATTCATAAAAGCAATATAGTCGTGTTATTTCATACAAGTAAATTATTATTATTATTTTTTCCCTAATGATGGTGGTAAATGTTGTGAAACTAGGACAATATTTCTAACTGAAAAACCACACTGTAGAGTTTTAATTTCTTCTCCTATTAGCCCTAGTAATAAATCTTATTCAACATTTATAACAGGATGCTTTGAATCTTTCATTTTGTCTCCAACGATCTAATTTCTCCTGTATTTCTGATCATGCATTTCTGCTATAATTATTAGGTAATACAATATACAGTATGTTACGGTAACGTCACTACTTTAAAGAATAAAAACATTTATGCAAAAGTAAAGTGGTCAAGAAAGATACTTTTGTTTTGTTACTTATTTAAGTAAAGAGGGGGTATGTTTGTTGAGTACTTTACTTTAGTAAGCAATCTTATGTTTTCAAATAGATCTGCAGTTTGGGAAGGCGCGTTTGTCAAAATGTAACCTTTATTTATTACCACTATAAAAATTATATTTATTCCAACAATCTAAATTTAATGATCAGTTTATTAATTAAACTTCTTTTATGTCTATAAATGATTCTACCTCAGAAAATTAAAATTTAATTCGTGAGGATCTGAATATATCTGAAAGTGTTAGTAAGAAATTAACACATTTACCATATGTAACTAGTTCAAATAAATTTTTCTTTCAACTAACAATTTCCAGAATGAATGGGCTTTCATTTACAGTATGTAAATTGAAATCTGTTTTAATATAATTCATAAGACTTTTGTTGGTTGATCACATAAAACTCCCATTTGAATTTCTTTTATCAAATCAAGTCATGTAATAAAAGAAGTTGGCAGTCTATCTTAACACAGGAAAACATTTCCAATTTTGTATACATCTTATCTTTAACATAAGAAATTTTACAGTGCTTTCAATCTCCTACACATGAGTGTTGAAGAAAGTTTTGCAAAATGGTGAGAAAACTCAGTGCATTAAAAAGATGGTTATTGAAATTTGATTAATCAAAATTTTATGACAGTAAGTGATATTTGCCTAGAATAGGATACTTTCCTGGCAGTAGTTAAATTCAGTGCATCCTTAAAATTTTCATAGCTATTAACTTTGAAGGTGACATTACACGACTTTTTCTTCAAATCACTCACATGCGAGTTAATGTAAAATTAACAAAGAAAAATCCTTACTTTGAAATTTTTAAGTGTCTGTATTTAGAAATGCAAAGGTGGTTAATCTGATTGTCATAACAGTACAAAACTGAAAAGTAATAGAAGCAAAATGTTACTGTAAATAAATATTATAATAAGGACAGAAGATAGAATTTACATATCTGAAATAAACTTTCAGTAACTGCTGAAAGGTACTGAAAGAAATCATTTCTAATGTGAGAGAGGTGATACTGATATCTGTGAATCACAAGTGGAAATATAAGCAATGCAGGTAGGCTAGGAGTTATTTAAGGCAGGAAAATCAATTAATTAAGCATAATTCTTAACACTGCGTTTATGTAAACATTCTTTTCATAATATATATATATATCATTTAAACGTTCTTTTCAAAATATTTATGTCTATTAAATCAGTCTCTCAGTCTATGTAAAATTTTATTAGAAAGAAAATGTGTTTAAAAATTTAAATTACACAAATAATAAAGCTGTAATGACATGTTTCAGGATCTTTGTTTTTAAATTTCACTGAAATGTTACATGCAGATATCCTATCTTAGTTTGTGAAGAATTGATCAAAAGAAACATTGAAAATGATGTAGAAGATGAACAAGATGCAAATGTATTTGTTTCGGATGACTAATTATGATCTTCATCCGAAATCTTATATCTAAAGGTAGAGAAAATAAAAGTTTCAGCATCTGTGTTTTTCGAAGAACGGAGTCTATTTATAACAATGGCAAGAAAATTTTCACTCAGTCCTCAATAATAAAAGATGAAAACAGTGTACAACAAAGTGTTTTACTACAAAAGTGGGATTTGCCTTCTTATGCACATCTGCTTGTCAGGTATAGGGCAATCATATGTAGATATTTAATATTAGTTTATATACAACAATGCTAGGAAGCTGAAACCCAATATATATCTGTAATAACTGTGAGAAACTTATGAGAGAAAATTAATATTGTCACAGGTAATTAGAATTCTCGACACCATTTTCCATTAGAATTCCTTGTACTTTATTTCTGGTTTTGCATGAAAACTTCAAAGAGGGCATATTTTTAAAAGTGTATATAATAATATAAGCTGATGGCTTATATTATTTTTATTCCAGATTATTATAGTCTTCTCTTAGTGATAAATATTAAACATTTATTTAGATATTTTTTATTACCTTCATACATAGTGAAATCAAATAAAAGGGCATGATTATCAATTTACACAATTTTAAACATATTTTTTATTCAAAAAACTATACTATGCAGTTGTTTCCACAGATAGAACAATCATGTTTAAAAGTTTATTGGAATGTTCAAGTCAATTAACGTTATGTTTTAATGTTCACCAGTGTGTCAATTCATGTTCATTTTTCATATAATACAAATATATGAACTCATACTTCTATAAATCTAAAAATTCTAAAACATGAAAATGAGAGTTTTTGTAGAGTGATTAAATTGATTGCTAATGTGACTTTAAGTATAGACAAGTTTTTTGCAGTTCGAGTAATAGATGATATTCTAATTAAATAGACTCATTTTAATATTACATTCAAGAAAAACTCCATGCAACCAAACATTTCTGCTACAAAAAAAATCCAATTCTAAATCAAGCTAGCAGTGTCTTATGGCTATAGCAATTTGTTGCTATTATTCCTTTAAAAAATGTAATTAGAGATTATCATGTGTTTTTATCGAATCTTAATAGAGAAATCATTTATTAAGATTAGCATTAATTTTAGGACTGGTGTAGACTTACTGTTTATTTTACAGAATTTGTAACATTGACTTTCTTTTAGCAAGTTTATATTGTTCGCAATACATTCAAGGTAAAATGCATTATAAATGACTAAGGGAAGTTGTTATAATTTCTAAAAGAACATGCATTTAAACTCTGAATGCTTTACATAAAGCAACAGTGTCTCTTCTTAATGGTTTTAAAAACTGGTGACAAGGATTACTGTCACCAGATACTGTATTACTTGAATAATATCAGATGTAATTTACTTGGATGGAGGGATTTCCTGTACACATAGCTACAAATTCTATATGCTATGAGTTTATTTTAAGATCTGTGACAAAAATAAAAGTATTTATTAACGTATCTCTATGTACGTACATTTCAGAATACATAATCACACTGAAAGCTACCCAACATACCCTGGTGCATACTTTGAATTTAATTAAAATTTTTTCATACTCCTTTATTGGTATAAAGTAATGTGCTATGCAAATTTACGCAACAGACTCTTCTAACAGAAATGACGAAAAGGCACATATGCCATTTTCACGTAAAGACTTTCTTACAGAACATTACCGTACTTTTAACAGCTTAAATTCATTCTTTAACCAAATACAAATAAACTATTAATAAAATCAGTAGGTTATTTTAAATATATTCCATACAACTGTCTATTCATTAACTTTCATTCATAAAATAAAAATTTATGCTGTTTCTGCTCGCTTTACTGAAAGCCCACAAGGTTTGTTTGGCGTTCGTTACAAAGCCAACAAGGCGATAACTGGCCATTCCGTAACTGACCTCCAAAGAGCCGTTTCATCCAATGAGAACAGACCGTAGGATAAAAGGTCTGTAGGCTTTGTGAATATGCCTGTCAGACAGTCTGTAGAGGTAAGCAAATGGGTCCAGAGCAGAGCAGTTTTAGCCGTGGCGTCATGAATGTTGTACGTACTGACATTTGTCTCCATCCAAACTTTTATATAATGTAAATGTATGTCTTTTTTATTAATTGTAATGTTATGCTTAAATATAATTTTTTGGTTGAGGTAACAGTTTCCGTCTGATGATTTTGCAAAGCCTCAACATTTCCACCAAACATGCAAAATAAAACAGTACACAAAAACAACAGTGCAATCAAATGAATTTAAATATTTACAGGAATTTACAATATGGCACCTTCCATCAGGACTGCAATCTCTAAGACGAGACAGTTAACTGTCGTTGCTATATTAAGTCCATCAACAGTGCACTATTTTAAGCATAAAAGAAGTTCTTTGGACCACAGCGTGATTCATTTTCACGATCACTCAAAAGGATGCCTGCAACTTGGATGAAATCCCTCTACAACAACACTTAGGATTTCACATCCAGAATTGATCTCTTATCTTGAATTCTCCCTTCATCAATATAGCATCATAGCTTACCCTTACCCTCTCAGTTGCTATGTTAATCCTTTTCTTGGTTGAAGTAATGAAAGTCATCTAAATGTGCTTCAATGTATTAATGTATTCCAAGTGCTGCTTAACCCTTTCGAGATGGCACACCTTTGTTTGCAGTGTTCCATCAAGATGAATGGGAGTCAAAAGGAACCATCCCACAGAACAGGGGTTTTGTATCGCTAAGCCTACCTTTAGAAAAAATTAAAAAAAAAAAAAAAAGCTTCAAGTCTTAACGTCGGAAATTTTGATACTGTTTTAGGTTATTACATAAGCTATCATATATGTTATGAGCATTTAATAATCCTTTACTTTACATCAGTTTTTCCCAAAGTGGGCGATAATGCCCCCTTGTGGGCGTTTGAGACCTAGAGGGGGTCAAAGGGGCCCAGAAAAAATGGGGGGCGTTGACATGGATTAGGGGAGTGTTGATAAATTTGTAATTTGATTTACTTTTTATTTTAAATTTCACTAGAATTAAAACCTACCTACTACACAATAACGAATACTTAGTTTATATTTCTACCCTGTATGATTGTATAAAAACTTAAAATACTTAACATAGATTTCGTAGTATGCGCCGTATGCGCGTACGTTGTAAAATGACGAAAAGCATACAGCTGTGTAAATGCATGAATCGCCAAATGTGGCAAACATTCCGGGGAAAAAGACTAACTGTGGGAGCCAGTGCACTTATGATGTTGTGCTTCGTAGACGTACTTTCCGTTTTCATTTGGAGAAACCTTCAGCACTTTTACGCATGCGTCAGGTCTGCTTTGAGTTCATCAAAATAGGGTTGAGACAAAAGAGAAATGTTTACTTAACATGCATGTTTCCATGCTTCTGGAAAACCGTCTGAGGAAAAAGTCCTTCTCAGTGTATCGCCCCTTTTCAGAATAGAATCGTCGACAGCTGGTGGTTTTGCAATATGAAAACGGACTGTATGTGGTAGCAATCGGCTGGTTCATCGATACTTGTCCTAACTTGCTCAGTATGATTGAGCGTCGAAAGAGATAAACGAGTTTGTGTGTGTTTGTCTTATTCCTGTCGGTGCTTGCTGTATTTAAATCCTATATAAAAGCTTGTAATTTTTCTTATATTTTCATTAGTGGTTTCGCGCGCTATCTTTAAACGAGTATTTAAGTTCAACACTTTATTTACATATTTTTGAAAAAAGAAGAAACAGCAGTACAGTGCAGAATATATTAAATATGGATTCATAGAAAATTCGACAAACCCATCTTTGCCTTTGTGCCTTCTTTGTTCAAAAACATTTTCAAACGAAGCGATGAAGCCTTCAAGACTTCAAGATCATTTAAATAAAATGCAACTAGATAAGAAGGACAAAAATGTAGCCTATTTTCAAGGTCTGGAAAAGAAGCATAATGCTCAGCCAATGTATCGAAACTTTTTTCGATGGTTGCTAAGCAAGACGATGACGGACTTCAAGCTTCATACAATATCTCTCAGTTAATTGCTCAAACAGGTAAACCACACACCATTGGAGAAACGTTCATTTTGCCGGCGATAAAAGAAGTTATAACTATTGTGCTCCATAAACCGGCGGCAGATATAATTCGAAAAATTCCTTTGAGCAATAATTCTGTGCAAAGACAAATTGATGAAATGGCTGAAAACATTGAAGTGTCATTGTGCAATCATCTGAAGACTAGTCAATTTTCAATTCAGTTGAATGAGTCCACTTTACCAACTAATGAAGCATTGTTGTTGTCTTACGTGAGGTTCATTAAAGATGAAAAAATATGTCAAGAACTTTTAATTGCTAGAAATTTACAGACAGACACAAAAGGAGAAACCATATTTAAAACACTGGAAAAGTTTTGTGATGAAAAAGGAATTCCCTTGAAGAATATTATATCAGCTGCTACAGATGGTGCTCCAGCTATGACAGGGTCTCAAAAAGGCTTCATGTCGTACTTAAAAAACAAAATTCCTGATGTGATTGCTGTACATTGCATTATACATTGACAGCATTTAGCTGCTAGAAATTTAAGTGAACGACTGTTTCAATCATTGCAACATGTTATCAGAGCAGTTAATAAAATCCGAAACAACTCTTTAAATGACAGATTATTTAATCAGCTTTGTGTTGCTAATGATGAAGATTTCAACAGATTGATCTTTCACACAGAAGTGTGTTGGCTATCAAAAGGAAATTGTCTGACTCGTTTTTACAATCTGTTTGACTCTGTCATAGAGTTCTTAGAAAACAAAGACACAGCATTGCGCGAAAACCTCATCACATCAAAGAATGATATCGCATACCTGACAGACCTTTATACATTGTTAAACGATATGAATCTCCAACTTCAAGGCGATGACTTGAACTTAATAAAAACAAAAAATATCGTTGCTGCTTTCGCAGCCAAGCTGCTCTTACACAAGAAGAATATCGGCAGACGTGAGTTCCATAATTTTCCCAATTACTGCAACAACGACGACTTGCTCGTCTATTGCCAACATTTGGAAAATCTTCACAGTGATTTCATTGAAAGATTCCAGGACATTTTGAAATTGGAAATACCAGACTGGATGTTAGATCCTTTTTCAAAAGTAAGCATAGCAATATCACCATAGCTCGAAGAACTTACAGAACTGACAACGAACGAGGAAATAAAAAGGAAATTTAAAAATGGCTATCAACAATTTTGGCTATAAAAGTCAATTCCGCAGTTGTACGCTGGATTGTGGTCGATTGTTCCACAATTTTTGATATCATTCCCATTGTCATATTTGTGTGAACGTGGATTTAGCGCTGTGACAACGCTGCTTACTAAAAAGAGAAATCATTTGCAAGTTACCAAACGCGGCGACTTACGACTGTTTTTGAGTAAAATTGAACCTGATATCAACAAACTTGTTAAAAATCATCAAATTCATCCATCCCATTAGATTACTTTAAAAACTAAAATTGATTTCCTATCTATATTGTTTCTTTGATTAAAATATATTATTAATGTTATAAAGTTGTGTTTTAATTGCTGTCACTGGTAAAAATTTCTAGTTTAGAATGTAAGTTTAAACACCAGAACCGACTAATATAGCACACTATAACTAAATTAATTAAAGTAATGAAATTGTGGTTTTTAAGTTTTAGGAGCGTATAAAAAATGGGGGACGATGAAAAATAATTGATTTTCAAAGGGGGCGGTAGAAGAAATAAGTTTGAGAAACACTGCTTTACATGAAAATGTTCAAAATTTGTCTATTTTGAGAAATAAATTTTGAAAGTGCTATACACATTATCCCAAAATTTTAATTGACAAAATACATTAATAAATTTTAAAATTAATAAAAAGAAGTATTATTTACAGAAAGAAGTAACAATATCTTTCACGGGGAGTGAATGGATGACACTTAGTGAGCTCAATCTCTGATAAAGTGTCCGTATGTGAATCACTAGAAATATTGCTAATTCTTTAGGAAATGTATCATCACTTTCATCCATGGCACTAATTTGTCATGTGAGTAAATCCTTCCTTTAATAAGTGACGCTTTCTCACCAAAGTAAATTAAATCAAGGCTTTCCAAAATAAAAAAAGGAACTCTACAAAGTACAAGCGATAAAAGCTCAGCAAAGCATTATAGAACTCCCCATAGTAGCCCTAAAACCCAACATGGTAGTAAAAAAAAGGGATTCAAAGAGCTATCAGTTATGTGAATGTTTATATCATGTGATGAATTAATGAGACTTTGGCTCTGTCCCCATAACAGCTGACATCAGTGTTATGCAGAATGGGATCAAACTAAAGTTCAGGATCCTAAAACTATATTAAATAAATAATAAAATAATTAAATGCAAAAGTTCAAAAGTAATGGACACAGGACACCATTTAGTGGTCTTTAAAACATGTTTCAGCTTAAAATGCATACATGCATCACCTATCCCTTGTGTTAGCTCTCCAGTGATGCATGAGTGGCATGCTTGGCTGTGAGAGAATAGGGAATGCACATATGGGACTTCTGAAAGGATTAAGTAAAGAAGGCCTGTCCAGCTGTAGTTGAAAAAGCAGGTCACATGGCAGGTGAAGATAATAGCCAAAAATTATTTGTGATGTTGAAATCCTGTGTTTTCATAAATAGTAGTTTAGGTGCTAGCAGGCATAGTGCCATTTTCTGGTTCCAGTCCTACTGCCTGCAGTATGTGGGTAGGAGAGATGATTTAATATTTTTTAATTAAATCTCTCCACAGTGCTGTTCAGCTGTGGATGTAAAGGACTGATTGGGATCTCTTCTATACCGAAAAATTTTCATAGTCCTTTAAAAGTGGAAGATGTGAAGTTTGTTTCTTGATTGGAGTGAATAAAAAGAGGCACTTCAAATTGTGATATCCAGTTTTAAAGACATCTGTTGCGGTGGAACTTCTTGATCAAGGTTGGTGTAAGCTTCCAAGTAATCCATGACAACTAGGATGTATTTGTTTTCCTTAGTTGTACGAGGCAAATATTAAAAAATATCCAGAGCAGTCCTTTCAAATGGTACTTCTGCATTACAGTACTGTAGTCTTCCTCATGTATGTTCTTGTGGGCTCTTTGAGTACCATATGCATCATAGCATTTGTGCCACTTTTTACGCCTGCTTTTCTTTGTCCAAAAAGAAACATTCATAAATTTTATGGAGTGTCTTTGTTACTGAAAAATAACCCGACTGGCTGCTTGCAAATTGGAAGATTTATATCTATGCTAGCTGCTTGAAAATACAAAAACATTTCTTTCACAGAAGCAAATCCTGGCTTGAAATCAATTGGAGAAAAAAAGAACAACTACAATGATTAGATGAATAATGTGGTTGTGTAAGCAAGGGTTGCAGAGACATCTATCACCAAGAAAGTGGCGATAGCAGTCAAACCAAACTGGTAACCTCTGCAACAATGAGGTAGAGAGTTTGTCTATATAGTGAGACTAGGTCTGGTATAAAGAATTCATTGATCTGATTTGTATATATTGTTAAAATTCTTCAAAATAGTCTTCTTGGGCTTCGATGCAGTTTTGCCAACACTATTCTAATGCAGTCTCATTATTTTATCCACAAACCCTGTATAGCAAGATAACAACAACAACAACAACAAAAAAAAAAGAGCTAAGTGGTCTAAGTGATGAGCATTTATATAAAAATAAATGTTATTTAAAATTAATAAGAATTGTGGGAAACTTACTTTTTTTTAGCCCAAAGGGATGTTACCCAGAAGGATTGTTAGTCTGAAAACAGCATTTTATGTTGAATCATTATAAACGGCTGTATTGCTTTTCAAACTGTTGCCACCAAATATTATCGCCATGTATTATACAGAAATTAAATTATGAAGAATCTGCATAAATGTATGCATGTTTTTCGTGCTGTGAAAAAACAGTAATACCTAGACCCATCAATTTTTGAATAACATAGTCCTCCACCCGAGTTTTCCACCTGGAAGTCCAAATCTTTCAAGTTTGTTTTATTATCTGTTTCATATTTTTTAAACTGTAACAAATTTTATATTAAGAAACTCAATGATTTCAAAGGGAGCAGTGGCAACACACTGTACGGAATAAAATATTTTTATCTTCAGCATGCAAGACTGTCTATTGGAAGTTCTAAGGATATGCCACTTTTAAATATTTTTAGCCCGAAGGGGCATTAGCCCAAAAAGGAATGATTAAAGCAAACTGTACAGTGCGAAGTTTTTCCAGAATTTTCTGTACTTTATTGAAATATTTTTCATTGCTTTATTAAAGCATGAGATGTTCCAATAGGATCAAATTATAATGTTTCCTTAACTTTTGGAATACTCTGAAGTGCTTTAGAAGCAAAAATAGCTTAATTTTAAGTAGTTTTTAATGTAATTTTTCCAGAATTTCACTATAGTCTTACGTAAGGTTATTTCTTAATTTAATAAAATTTAAATAAAAGAAAGAATCGAAATTTATTGTTGGTTTTACTGTATTTTCTATAATGATATCAGAAATTCTTTAATATTGTTGTTTGGTATACTTGAGTATTGTATTCTATATTTTATTTATAGTTAGTTTGGATGAATATAATTAATCTTGCAGAGGATAGTTGATTGATATAATTAAATATTGCATGTTTTATGTTTTAATTAGATTAATTTTACTAATCCTGTGGAACAAATATTATTTCATGCAATTACATCTTATATTTTTATTTTATCTAACAGTTAGTGTGGATGAATCTTACTAATCCTGCGGAGCATAAAGTTGCATGGGACACATCAATGTGCGTGAGTAACACAGCTGGAGTAGAAGCTAAGCGCCTAATGGCTAAAGCATTTAAGTCAACCTTAACTCTTTCTCAGCAGCAACAATTAATGTCCGAGTTACAAGTTGATCCTAAATTAGTATATCATATAGGACTCACTCCTGCAAAAGTAAGTATATGAACTTCAAAAGCAATATGTTTAATTTATGTAAAGTTATTCTTGAATGTTACACACCAGTGTCCACAAAAGTTCTTACCTGTCTTTGTTTCTCACAATGATTGGTCTTAGACATATTTTTCTAGTTACAGTAATGTTTTAAATGATGCAAATATTTATATTTTAGCAATTTTATAAAGATTTAATTTTGTAAAAATTATAAAATTTAACTTTTTGTACATTCCTTTGGTGCATATATATTTGGAAAAATTTTGTACTCATTTAAAAAAATAAAACACAAAAAATATGACTTCCATATGACAAAATGTAATCAAGATATTTGATGTTAAAAATTGGATTTCATGTTCAGGGACCATACTCAAACTGAAGAAAGAATATGTTTACATCTGTATGTAACTAAAAATAACAGTTTGGAAAAAATGTCAAGAGATAAAGTGCATTTCAATGCAAAATATTGATCAATATAATTTTTTTCAAAATGCCAGTCTTATTCACGTAATCTTACGGAATTGTGTTCTAGAAAACACTGGCACACTTCAGTATTGCCACACACCCAACTCATTTTTTGCATTATTTGCATTAACTGAAATGAAAAGTTATTTTGAATCAGTAAATTCTGCTGTAATAATGTTTTTTTACAATTTCTAGATTATGATTCTGAAGTATAAAATTTCATGAAAAAATTATTAATGTATTTTTAGACTTTGAAAACTAATAAATTACTTTTGTGAAAATTCTTTTGGCATGCCAAATATAACAAAATTGTAGATTAAAGACACTAATAAATTACAAAATAATGCTATTGAAATGCATTTAAGGGAGGGTGAGAAATCAGCATCAAATTATTCTAATTTGTTTATTAACTGATTTCTGAATGCAAATTGAAAGTGATATTGAAATTTGTAAATTTTGAAATAAAGTGTCTGGGTCAATTTTAGTTATGGAGTTAAACTTTTGTGTTTTCTTTTTTATAAAGAGTGTGGAATTTTCCTTAAAACAAGTATAAAAACCAGAGACATGTATAAAAAGTTAAATTTTGTAATTTTTACAGGCTGATGCCTTTAAAAATGCTAAAACATGAATATTTGCATTGTTTAAAATATATACAGGGTGCGTAACGGTCCTTACAAGTACTTATATTTAAAAATAAAATATAAAGGAAGGGGATGCTCTAAAAAATACTGCTGGTATTAGGAGGTCTAAATATAGGACAGTAGTACTTTTCTGTGTAAACCATATTATTTGGTGCTTTTTTGTTTTGGCATGTTTCCTTGGTTAAAATTTTGTTTATCTTTTTCTTCTGGCTATACAAATCTTTATAAACTTCGATTTTGCAGTTGTGTTTTTTATATCTTAATAATATTTTATTTACTTAATGCAATGAGTATTAGGATTTGCCAAAAAATAAATAAAGCTATCCTTTTTTTCAAGAAACTATTCTTCATAAAGAGTGACTGTACTCGTATAACCAGCCCTTGAAACTAAAATGTGACACAGTACCAGAATGATAATGCAATCTTTGTCCGTATTGTGTAGAAAAAGGTGTTTGAACACAAGCTGATTTGTTAAAATATTCATTTCTTTTGTTACTTTTCTTAGGGAAATGTTTATTAACTACTGTTTTCATTATTATTATTTGCATATTTTATTTAGCGATTTAAGATACAAAAAAATTTAATTTTTTTTTTCTGGTTTATTATTTAATGTGTCTTTTTTTGGAAAGGTGTTTGAAGGATGAAAGCAACCAAAATGAAGGGGTAAATTATTAGTGGAGATTTCGTGAAAAAGGGAGAAAAATCTAAACAAAAATGTTTGAGGTAAGCCACCTGCTATTAAGCCAAATGCATGGGGAAAGAAAGGAGTAAAAGTATACCAATGTAGCTTCAGAAATTATTTTAATGAAAAAGTACTATCCGGAGGAGTCACATAGTTCTGCGGAGATTTCAGCTGTTCTTGCTCCATTATTTTGAGGAACAGTGGGGACTATCTACAATAGGGGTTCCCAACAGAGTCAGTATAGATATCTTGCGGGTCGATGAGGATCAGATAATTAATGGGGATTGATAGCTGATTATATGCCAGCAAATGATAATCATAATCTAGAGCCTGTTAATTACAAAAAATTTATTCATAAAATTGGTAATTAATTTTTTATTGATATAAAGCTAATATTATACAGTGGGGAAGAAATGATAGAAAATAAATGTGAGGGAAAAATATACAAAAACTTATTGATTATATTTTACAGATAAATAATATTTTTTTAAAACATTTAAACTTTAGGCAACAAGTGCAGTGTAAAGAAATAAAACTCAAGAACATAAGAAAACACACACACACAAATATGAAGAATGCAAAACTAATGAATCACTGCAAAATCAGTTCCTGTTCTTTCACACACACCATTGAAACTTGTCCAAAATTTTTGCTTAAATTGGAATTATGCCATCAGTATGTTAGTGTTTCATAGGAAAAGATACCTTTACACCATATTAACATGTCTGCTGTAAAAACTGCTACCCAAATAAAAAAAGTACACAGTAGAAGGATTACCAGCGATCATAGAACGGTGCTATAATTATATTCACAGTGTGTTTGCAGCTCTAGACTTTGTTGTATGAACTTTCAGGCCATTTTAACACTTCTTTGTAAAATTTGATACTTAAATTTATCTGTTCTCAGACTTAACATAAATCATAAAAGAATCATCATAAAAGAAAGTGCCAATAATGAAGAATATTAAATGCTTGAGTTTATTTTGTTCCTGGGAAATGCAACATTATTGTTGTCTCCATTTGCAAAAGTGCTGTTTTCAACAGTGCAGTTAAAGCATCCAAAATGGAAGACTATTTACTAAGAATACATGCAGATAAAAAATAAACAACATGGATCGCTCTAAAAATGTTAAAGATTAATTTTTAATTTGCTCAAAGAGAAAAATTAAATCATTTTTATACCAACTGCATCTAAGAATTTTGAAGGAGGACTGGAAGCTTCATATTACATTTATATTTTGCTAAAGGAGAATACCCACATACAGTTGAAAATTTATTATTACTAGTAGTTGGAGAAGTAATAACTACAGTAACTAAAGTGAATTCAGATACAATTTTACGAAGTTTACTGCTCAGTAACAGTTCAATGTCATATTGATGAAATTGCTGAAACTGTTGAACAGTAACTGATCTCTGAATTAAGGGTTAATAAATTTTCCACACAGCTAAATTAATCAATTTTTGAAAAAAAAAAAGTGTTTTAATGATCTATGTGTGTTATAGTGACACTAAAGCAGAAATAATAGAGTAATTTTTTGCAACTGTATTTCAAAAACACAATCGTGTTTCTAAAATGGGGAAAGCTACAAAAATTTGCTTCTACATATGCAGGAAACCAAGGCTAACTGTTCACAGTATTTTATAAACATTTTCAATACTATGATAGAATTTTTTTTTTAAGTTGACAAACTCACGGCAACACAATTAATAAATTTAAAAAAAAAAAGTGTATTCTACTTGTCTGATATATATCATTCATTGTTCAATGCCACAACTACAAAGAATGAACACCATTCTCATTGAAGCTTGAAGATTATCTTAGGTTTTGTTCTGAAAGGTTAGCTTAGGTTTGTTCTATATATATTGACTCTGAATTGCAAAAAAATTCCATTACGTTGATATTTAATGTAATTGTCCATTACGTTGATTATTTAATGTAATTGTCCATTACTGAAAAGGATTATATTTCCTCAGAAGATATATTGTTATATATAAGCCATTTGCAAAATTTCAATGAAGATTTTAATGTTCACTTCAAGACATTGAAAATATGTATGTACTAGTATCTCTTAAGGAATTGCTGAACAGCAATATATCTGATCTAGATATTGTGATCCAAGAAATGTTGATTCCATTGAAGGAAACTGTTCAAGCATAGTCTTGTTAAAAACATATGAATGTGTTAAAAGCAAAAATCATCAGTCATCTGAGAGAAATATCCGTAGATAGAATTGTCTGTAAACCAACATTATTAACATTTACCTCTTCTTACCTTGTGGAGGCAGGCTTCAGACAGATCAATAATGTGCTATATGAAACAGTTGGATACTTTTGAATGAGATCATTTAAGAAACAGGTTAAGTAATTTTATACCATATGAAATTGCTTCAATACATCAAGCACAGAAATTGCATTAAAATCAAACTTTTGTGTGCCTCACCAGCAGCCGAGCTGTAAAGTCACTGAACGTTGATAGTTCAGTTTGAAGTTTGAATCTATGAATGGGCTGGCTGCATGGGTGTTTTCATGGTTTTCCCCATGTGTAATGTATATGCAAGCCAGTTTCCTTAGAAAGTCCTCGAACGAAGGCATCTCTTCCCTTAATCCTCTTAGCGTTACAGGTGGAAAATTCCGTACGGAAGGGTGACTTTCATACTCATTACAGATGAAAATTTCTGCCAGGTTTTAATGTATCCGATTTCGGGTTGGATATATATTGGAAGAAAAGGAATCAAAGTACAAAGTGAAAGAGTTATTTTTAAATTATGGTCAAGAAAACACCATTTATTCATGACATTTTGAAGAACTTTGAAATTTGAGGGCTAAACCAATAATGCTCGGACGGTTAAGCAGATAGCCCTCAAGTGCTTTGCCATAATCAAATAAATCAAACCAAACTTTTGTGCAATTAGAATCTGTAGTTTTGTGTCTAAACACTTATTTTATATTTGTAAAATTAAAAATAATAATAAAACATAAAGCTGATATGCCATTTGTTTCAAAACTTTTATTTTTCATCAAATTGTTATCCTTAAGTTATTTGTATGCAAGTATTTCTTATGTTTTATACTGTACATTATGGAGAAAAAACATAAGGGGTTCGATGATGAAAGCTAATCTTTTGAAAGGAGTCGATGCAAAGAAAAAGGTTGGGAGATCCCTAATCTAGATATGAAACACTTTTTTTCAATAACAATTAACGAAAATGTCTTTCATTGTATATTATGATTATAACTTCTTTAAACTGCATGCTAAAAAAAATTCATATCTGTTGTACTCTGTCAAAATAGCTCTTGCCATAAAAGCCCCTACAAAATGGCTTTCAAGATTCAATTATTAATATCTGAGACAGCTTTTTAGTTACAACTTTTACTTGGTGCCCCATCAAAATAGCCCAAGACTAGCATTTGTATAAAAAACCTGACAAAACAGCCCACATTCAAATTTTGAGTATTTATTAAAAAACATATTTTAAGAAAGATATATAGTATATATTAATATACAAAACATACATTTTTAGATTATTTGCAATGCCATGAAGAAAGTCTGTATGTTCCATGTTCGCATAATGCCATCTGAAAGGGATTAGAAGTGCATTCCTATGTCCCATCTTTATAAGTGAAATCTTTTGAAACTTTATTGCTGTCTAAATGTTAATGTAGCCATCGACAAGACAGTTGTGGCTTATTGACTGTAACAGTAATTACTCTTTTGTAATATCTGATATTAATTTCTTCCCGAGATAATTATTTTAATTGCCTAGTGTAGATCATTGTGGCTTACTATCTGCAACAGCAATTATTTTCTTTTTTATAATACCTGACATTAATCTGTTGTATAAAAGCTGTAAATATTCTCATATATTATTAAACTATAATTATTTACTCTTGAAAGCCATTTTGGCATGGACTATATATTGGTCTTGGGTTATTCTCTTGGGGCTCTTATGGTTTGGGCTATTTTGATGGATCATGATCTGTTGTTGCTTATTAACAAGAACTTTTCTGTTTTAGCTTCCTGATCTAGTTGAAAATAGTCCTGCAGTAGCTTTTGAAGTATTATTAAGACTTACATCTTCTAACCAAATAACTGAGTATGTTTTTAATGATATTTTAATTGTTTTGTTTCTGTTACAATATATTTTCAATAAAAATTGAACTTTCCATTTGTATTAATTTAAAAGCATCTGATATAATAAGCTAATATTGTATAAATTATTATTCTTGTAATGAATAAATTTAAGTATGTGCTTCAAAATAGTAAGTGAAATAAGAGTATAAATTGATTCTCCTCCCACATCAATAATGTGTCTGTTTAACATTTTAGGCTTTTTTTTTTAAAACTAATTTTCCTTGGAGTTTTTTGTATTAATCTGTTAATTTTTAAATTTAATTTTTGTATATACAGTTTTCTATTTTGAAAAAAAAATATCTATTCATTATGCAATTAAAGTTACCTGCCCATTCATTGCAATTAATGAAGTAAAAAGAAAATAAATGAGAATTGGCTTTAAAGTTTAAAGCAAATTAATAAGATGCAGTTAGGCCATACTTGTAACTTTATTGTAATGCCCACCTTAATTCATGTTTAAGTATTGCTTTCTGGCCCAATAGGTATTTATATTGGACCATGATCATTAATGTTATGATACATTCATGTTAATGATTTTGTATTCACTGTGTACAGTTTTTAATGTTACCCTTTTTTTTTCCAGTTATTTTTCAGTTTTGGTAAATATGGAAATGTCATTACATAGCATGGAAGTAGTAAACAAATTGACAACAGTAAGTATGCATTCTCTCTTGAATAGGTGAATAAACTTTGTTTCATGTTCCAGTCTGTTTTCAAAATATGCTGCTGAATATGAATTTCAAAATATGCTGTTATATTTTTAAGAAACTGTTATTGCACTGCTTTCAATAAAAGTAATTTTTACAATTACATGTTTAGTTATAATATGGCTGCTCTCCAGTTTAGTACTTATTAGTAATCCTACTAAACAATTTGATTGCTAATAAAAATAAATAAAACTTATTTTATACAAAAATATTCTGACAAATACTAAATAATAATTTGGCATGGAAAAAAAATTATGACATTTTTATATTTTATAGCTTTATTATAAGATGCCATTAATTTGCAATTTGGTATCTGCCCAATCAATTTTCATTTTTTTAAAATTAATTTTTTTTGTTATTTAATGTCTTCTGCTTCCTCTTCAGATCTTGTTTTTTATTTTGGAAAATTAAATTCTAAATCAATCAGCATCCCACAAAATTTGCAGATTGTAGTTTTATTCATAATGTACTTATATGCATAATTAAGGTACTTGCAGGAAACTTGCTCATAATTAGACATTTTTATTGTATTGTTGCGAAAAATTCGGCGGTTGCGCCTGTATGTAAGCTTTCCGGCATAGCACTAGGGTTGCCATAAAATAGTGTATGGTAGGGTTGCCAGATTGGCGACTTTATCGCCCATTTGGCGACCAAATTGGCGATATCCCATGGTCCAATCGGGAAGCTTCTAGAATAACTTCCTGTCGAGATATTTCTCGAAACGTGTGGAACTTAAAGAAGAGCTATATAAACCCCTTCGTTTCTGAGAGCCGGCATTGTGAAGCAGTCTGATTAATTGTGAGGATTGTGAGAATAGCTGTTTACTGTGAGTGCTAAGCTATGCAAGAGTTTTGTGAACGGAAAGCGATCGAGATAGTGCTTTGCCGTGAAGCTACCTTTAAGCTTGACAGTGTATTGGTGATTGTTCCACGGTGTTTATTATAAGTTTAATGTTGCCGTGAAGCTTCATTTACAGTTACAGCCTGAAGCTGTGTTGCTGATTGTTTCAGTGTATTTATTGTAGATTTTCGACGCTTTTAAAGGTAATTTTGGAACTCTGCTGTAAATAGTGATTCTTGTAAATAAATTTTGCTTTTTATTGTTCTGCATCGTGTTTTCATCAGATACTCTCAAATCCACGAACCCGTATAACGCAACAGTATTGTGAGCCATTAGGATTCTGAAATTGTACAGCAGTGACACCTGCTTAATTGCATTGTTTTAGTTATACATACTTTTAGACCATGCAAAAAGTGATGGTTGTCAGCCAGCAACTCTACTGAGAAAGTACCTTCAGAATCTCCTTATGGAGATCTTGCTATTTGTAACTGTTTTTATGATGCTTTCTCCAAAGTATGAATTAGTTATAAAAGAAGATCAAAGAAATCTATGAACATACAGCATTTATCTAATTTTTAGGTTGGAAAGTGGGGATTGTTGAATAATTATTAATTTTTCTATTTTTTCATCTGCTGTTTCTTTAAAAAGGAGTGCTTATTATGGGAGAGTAAATGGTAACAGATCATAGTAAATCATAATAAATTATAAATAAATCATAACAAGAAATCACAATAAAGCATAAGTAACAGATCATAATAAAGGAATGTATTAATATCTTTTGTTATATTATTATGATTTATTAACTATAGCAACATTCAGTGCTTTTCTTAAAAATAATATCTGTTGTAACCAAAGTTTTCTGCCAAAAAATTTTCTTAATAAAGTTAAAAAAAAAAATGAAAGCAGTACCTTTAGTGTGGATAGTAATCACCACCCAAATCTATAATATTCTGCCAATGCTTTTGTAGTTTTTCAAAACTTTTGACCCAGAAACTTGGTGGCCACGACTTCAAAAAGAGATCAACCTCATTTCAGACATCCTGTGTTGAAGATAGCACCAGTAAGATGTAGCAGGAGGTGTGAAAAAAGGTAGAAGTCCGAAGGAGCAATGTCGGTGCTATATGGTGGGTATGGCAAAAGATCCCATTCGAGTCCGTATAGAGTCCAGCTGGTGAATGCAGATACATGTGGTCTTGCATTATTTTGATGGAACATTACCTTTTTACATCAGAACATGGTCTGATGTTTTTTCTTGATAGCAGCATCTCACTGTATACCTTACTGTTGAGGGTGTTACCTTTTTCCTCATACTTTTTGTGGATAACACTGCGGCAGTCCCACCGTGAAGCATGATCTTTTTATTAGTCAAGTTGCACTTTGTGACGGTGCCAGCAGGCTCACCAGGCCAAAACCAACTTCTTTTTAGCCAATGTTGCTGAATTAAATCCACTTTTTATCCCAAGTGATGATTCGGTCCAGAAATTTGTCCTTGCATTGATATTCGAGCAGATTAGTGCTGGCTCAAACACGTTTGTCCTTATCTGCTTGAGTCAGCACATGCGGCACCCAACGATTGAACTTGTACGTCAAGTTTATGTGATGCATAGTGCAACTAATGGGCATGGCAGTAATGTTTAGCTCCTTAGCAAGCTCTCGAGTGGTAGCATACTGATCTTCTTCCACAAGTTCTCGCAGGTGGGCCTCAGCAACATTGGTAGGCTGTCCAAAGTGCTGTGCTTTTTGAATATCATAATCCTTGTTTTTGAACTTTCAGTACCAAACCTTCACAGTGCCATATGATACAACATTAGTACCTAAAGCTGTACACATGATTTCATGACAATCTGTAGCCGACTTTTTGCAGCAGAACTCAAAGTAAATGATGGTTCTAATCTGGTAGTGTGATAGTTCCATTTCAGACGTCTTTTACTTGATGATAATGATATTTTTTTACAAATTTTACAACACAGTGTACTAAAGCAAGTCTCTTTC
Source organism: Stegodyphus mimosarum (assembly GCA_000611955.2). NCBI lineage: Eukaryota > Metazoa > Arthropoda > Arachnida > Araneae > Eresidae > Stegodyphus > Stegodyphus mimosarum. The sequence goes on along the minus strand of KK115862.1, from coordinate 437,131 downwards.
TTTCAAATGGCAAAAATTGTTTGACAAAATATGATTAAACATGCCAACATGAACTTTTTGTGCAGACAATATTTGCGGTGGCAGAAAACTTTGGTTAAAACCCAATATTAAAGTTGATGGATAAATAATATGTTGAAAAAAGTAAGTTTAATATATTTTCATAACATTTTATTATTAATGTAAGATTATATTCAACTTTTTGACCAAGTCGTTCATATTTTGAGAAACCTATTGAAATGAAGGTTTTCAACAAACTGAAATAGTGTATTGTTCATTATTCATGAAAACTGATACACGTTCTTAATTCAGGAGCTATCTTGATGATTCCATATGATTGCTAATAATTCATTCATTACAACTTGGAAGTATTTTTTCCCCTTTCTTTTTCCGTGAGGAAAAAAGTGTAATTTATAAGCTAATCATTTTATATGTTGAGAATAAATATCTGTGTTTTGATAAGATTTTTTTTGTTTGATGGTTTTTTTGATTTATAAATTTTTAAAGGTATTTTTTAGAGATTAAAATTTAACATAATTCTTATAATTTAACTGTAACTAAATGCATGTTTTGTATTTTAAATACTAAGACCATATTTTATTTCAGAGTGTTGATTTACCATCAGAGTTTATTCATCTGTACATATCTAACTGCATTCATACTTGTCAAACAACAAAAGACAAATATATGCAAAATAGATTGGTTCGTTTAGTTTGTGTGTTTTTGCAGTCATTGATAAGACACAAAATTATTGATGTACAGGTATGTAATCCTTGGATTATTTTCAAATTTGCAGTTTTAAACGTATAAACTGAGAATTAAGATTATGAATGATGTTGTTATGTTAGTTATTAACCAAATAGATTAGCAGAAAAATGTGTGAAATATTTTTTGTATATTTTATATATTTTTCTCAGAGATTGTGTGATTAAGAACCAGCTGGACAAAACTTGAAATTAAAAAGTAATTTGTGGTACATTCTCATTTTGATCAATTTTTAAGTGCTGCCAAGAATAGGGATAAATTGCCAGCATCAGTCCTAACGTAAACTGCGCATATTTAGCAAAATAAAATATGTGTTCTTTTTGTTTAGCTACTGCTGGAATAAGTTTGGCTGCATACAAAAGGCTCTAAGAGCAGATAGATTTTGAATTAATTTTATGATATGTCTTGCAGCTCTGTAAGATGATTACTACTGTGTGTGATATTATTTATTTTGCAATATAATTTCAACAAGTCTTGTTGTATTTTCCATTATCATGAGCCTTATCTTTGAAATGGGAATGATGTTTACTAATAATGATCACTTAATTAGTTTATTCTTCATGAGAAAAGCTGTGATTAGGTTGCCGGTTTATTTTCCCCATAAATATGTTAATTGCTTTTGATTTACTGATAAGTGAGGAAGATAAGAGCTGCAAGTAGGCTATATTTTTATGTGTTTTCTTTTTAAGTAAATGAGTTAATAATTTTTTATCTACTGATGATTAGAGCCGGATTAACACTCTTGAGGCCCTGAGCAGTTAAATATTTCGGTGACCTTGCTGTGTTTCTGCCAGTTTTTTCTTTGTTCCTTCTGTCTGTCTGTTTTGGTTTAGCTGCAACATGCGTTCCATGGTAAAACAGGCAGCGGGAAATATTTTGATGCCTCCCTTTACTGAATACCTAAGAGCCTATTTATGGTGCTCCCTTTCCTTGATGCCCCAAACACGTGTTTATATTGCTTAGTGATTAATCCACCCCTACTGATGACTGAGAAAAAAGCAAAATCTCTGCATTCATGAATTGATTTCCCTTTCAAATGTAGCTACAACATTTTTAAGATCAATACTCATAACTTTAAATCTTTACTGTTGTCGATAGATTTTAAACAAAGGCTAATCATGACATTCAGGATGTATGGGAATAAGCCAGAATCATTGTAATAAATCCAATGTTGATAATATATTAGTTTATCTTACTGAATGCACAATTTCTGCTGTATTTTGCATAGAAAAATCATTAGTAATTGTTACAGCATTTAATGCATGATAATCAGCACATAGGAAATTTTTCCAGCTTTCTTATATATACAACTATAAGATATGAAATTTCAGCTCTACTCTTTTCTATTAAATAAAGTTCTGTCAGCGCTTCAGTTTGTTCATTAGTTTTGGGCCTATTCCTGTAATTGTGTAAATAAGCAGTTTTTTCCTTTTTTTGTTGGGTTTCAATTTTATTTTATGATAGCCCACTTTTTCAGTTTTAATTTTACCTCTGAATAATGATTCATGCTTCTTTTAGGAATAACAAATTTGCTACTGTTGATTATCTATTTAATGTTAAAGTTTCAGTTTCTGGAGAACACTGTCTATATCTTAAGATGAAGCTTGTGGAATCACATCAGTCTCTAGAAATTCTTTTTCACTTTCAAAATTAACTTCTCCAATGTTTACTTTAACAAAATATTCTCCAATTTTATTCATGTGAACATGTCTGATTTTCTCTTTAGAAAGTTTTACTTTATATGAATGAGACGGACAGTACTTTAGGATCTGCCCTGAACTAGTCCATCTTGCATAAAGTTTATTAGAAGAATCAATGAGTGAATAAAATTTATCCCCTAATTTTAAATTCATCAGGAACAGCTTGGCAATTAAAGTAATTCTAATGAGCTGCCTGCCTATGCATCAATGATACTTGATCAGCATTCTACTTTATTTTTATTTCCCGTAAATAATCAACAGCTGATTGATTTATATTGAAATGCTATCTCACCACTCCAACTAGACTTCAGAACACTCAGTGGACCATGTATCTCTCGACCATACATTAGCTTAAAAGTAAAAACCCCCATAGTAGAATTGGAAACTTCTTTGTAAGCAAAAAGCTAATATGGTAAATATTTATGCCAATTAGATGGATCCATGCAGATGACATGATGCAAAGCATTTTCAGAATTATTGTATCTCTATATAAAACCATTACATCTGGGTATCCTGGAACTGGAAATCTTGGATGGCATTCCAGATGTTTCTAAAAATTGTGTCAGTTTGGAAATAAAATTGATTCCTTAGTCACTAGCTGAATTCAGAATACCAGTCCTTGTAAATATTTCCAACAGAGCATCACATGTATGTTTTGCTGTTAAAGAATGTAATTGAATGGCTTTTGGCCAACATGAAAGTTGATACACTAGACATAAAACATATTTATTTTTTTTAGCTGAAGGTGGTTCTATAGGACCTGTGATGTGGATATTAATTACTATGGATGATAAATAAGGTTTTAGCTCTGAGGTAATAGAAAATCTGTTATTTTTCGATACTTTTTAATTGATATGATTTACACAAGTTATGCTTCTTAATTGATGAATCTCTTATTTTGTTATATCTTTAGCCATATTGGGCTATAATTAGTCATATTTAGCCAGTAAAAATCATGTCTTAATTCTCTTTTTTCCCCTCTATTACCCCCATATGAGCCCCAAAACAGGTTCATGCTAATTTTGAGACATCTTTTCTTTGATTCTTTGGAAGAACCAACTGCTGAAGTGAATCTTCCATTAGTTATGAAAAATTAGACTATCAAATTCAATAAGTTTCCCTTTTCCTGTTTTAAATTACTTATTATTTCTTCTGAAGTAGGGCGAGAGATCTGCTCCTCTCACAGTTTCAGTACATCGCTACTATCATCATTCTCAGACATCTGTATTGTTGCTACTGAATGACCTTTGACATATGTGTCATGGCTGTTTTGCATTTCTGCGTTTTCCTATCAGGGAGGAATGCTTATTTCAGGCCCAGTTGACTCCATGTAATCTAACCATTTCTCCAATTCACCTTCGAATTTGTTTCCTCCATTAAACCACATTTGTTGTGCAAGAGTTCAGAGATCTGTATGGGTAATTAAGAATTCACACTTCAGTCACAACTGCCAGAATGTCTACAGGGTAACTTATTAAATTGGGATCTTCTTTCAAAGACATAAATAACGTTACTGATTTCACTTCTGTTTCTTTGCCGAATATAGATATCAATTTTTTTTCATCATCTTTGTGATAAAATATTTCTATTTAATGTCAGAATTAGTGTACTTGAAATCAATATCATCATCAATTTCTTTATTTTCAACTAGTATCTTCACATATTGCAGGGGCTGCATTATTTTTTTTGGATGTCTTCTTGATTGATCTGGGCTGCAACAGCATGATTTTTTTTCATTTACTATTTTTAGAATTAGTTTTATTTTAATTTTCATGTTTGAATGTTTTCTGACAATCTATAGCTATATATAAGAAAGATCCAAATGTAACTTTTTTTTTTTAACTTTGTAAATTTTGGACAAACCGTCCAGTTTTTGCAGTGAAGAGAATACATAATGATGAGTACGTTTGGTTTCAGTTTCAGCACTTCCTGAGAATAGTTACCCGTCTCATTTAATGATTTTTGTTTGCAAGTAAAGAACGTGTTACATTCTTTTCTGATTTTTGCAATTTTTAACCAACTGTAACCTTTGCTTTACATTTATCTGCACAGCTATGTAATAATCAAGAATTGTATGAATTGATCAATGACAGTTAATTCAGTAACTGTATTTAAATCAAACACATTTCTTAAGGTGCATTTCGATTGTATCATTAACTTTGCTACGAGCTCTGTGTGTGTTTCCCCTGACTGACAGCTGGTCTTTCGAAACATATCTAAACATGCTTGAGTAGTTGGCTGATGTTCTTTTAAAATTTTATTTTCAACTACTTTATAATTTCTGATATCATCTTTACTAATATAAATCAAAAGTGTTTGTTGCATTTTCACCCAATAGATTTATAAAAACTTCAGCTTTGCACTCTTCTGTCACATTTTCAATCCACTCATTTGAAGAAAAATAAAGTGTCCGTGATTCTGGATAAGTAGGAATAGATATTGATAATGTTTTTGTGCTTTTAATTAAATTTTTTAATGTGTTTTTGGAAAAGTTAAAATTACATGAAACTCTATTGCGATTTCTATTACATGTTCGTCTTCTAATTTAACTTCTTCTGTTTTCAACTTTCAATTCTTCTGTGGATTTTCTGTCATTAATTATGGATATAAGCATTGATTTAATGAGTTTGGGTTCAGTTTTGTAATCTTATACCACTTGTAATTTTATTTTAAGTTTAGTGAGTTTAATATTTTTCATGGCATACTTATCTAGTTCTTTGGCCAGTAACAAATCTTGTTTTTAGACCTATAAACTGGAACATTTTGCGACTTTATTATGCCTTTGTAGTAAAACACAAGTTACTTCAAAACATTACAGTAACTTAGAATTTATCTTGCTATATAGTTTTCTGTTTTTATGTTCTTGCTATATAGTTGTTTCTATAACTGTCATTTACAGTAAAAGTTACTTTAGTAGGTAAGCACAAATTGCTTATCTTTTCTAAATTGAGACATAGAGTTTTGGTTCCAGTCCTGGCACATCCACCTGTGTTTGAGTGTTCAATATCTATGAAATTCTTTTAACCATCTGAATACAATAGCATGAGAAAGAGCTTCCATTCTGTATGCTAACTGTTAGTGGTTGAAGGTATTCTTCTTAATTTAGCCCCATTTTAAAATTGTAGAAAATGTTTATAATGCTGTAGCATCTGCTTGAATTTTCTTTCTTTCAAAATTATGCTACAGTAAGCCAGTGGCAAAATCTCTGAAAACTGGTAGTTTGCCATGGCTTTGATTCTGGACTAAAAGGCTGCATGAACATGTTCATGGTTTGCCCTGTTCATAATGTTGATATTAGAGGTAGATAATTTGCAGCTGTACCTAAAATTTATTGTGTGCGGTCATAAAAGTTATCAAATTTACATATCTTACAAATAATTTGTTAATGGATATTGTCTGCCCCTTTCTAAAAAATTTCAGTTACATATAATTGTTTTTAATTTCCTTTCTGACGACATAAGAGATTTTTCTTAATTTCATGCTTTTCGTTGGTTATTCTTCATTTCTATCTTTTTTTGTTTATAATGTAGAAAGAGTAATTTTAATTTCATTTTTAAATTAACTATATCTCAATACTGTTAACCTATTTACAAAATATGGAAAATTTTGATTTCTTCTTTATATACTGAAAACATTTATAATACAGATTTTCATGGAGACATTTTATTTCATTTTTAATATGGAGACATTTTATTTCATCAATTCTTTTGATGAATAAATTAACCTCATATACAGGAAATGGAACATGTGTTTTTAGCGATATAACTAATATACAATCCTATATATTGCCAAATATACAAAAAAGTATTAATTAAACCATTTGGGTATGTCTGTATCTATAATATATATAAGAAGGAATCCATTTAGAAAGCAAGTCATTTTTGCACAAAAATTATATTTTGAAGAAAATCAAACCTTCCTCTTCATACAGGAATTGGAGATGATGCAAAAGAGTAATGAGCTCACAGTATGAAAGCAAAAGAAAACATTTATATTTTACAATTCTAAAAATGTAAAATATTTTTTAAATTGAGCTGTTGTTTTTCTATTTGCCTTAGGATTTTTTTTAAGAATTTCATATTTTCATATTCATATCATTTTACACTCATGAAATGCAGAAATGTTAAAGTCAGATAAATATTTTTTCATAAATAATACCTCTTATCTCCCACTTATAACTACAAATCTCTGTTGATAAGTGAAACTAAAATTCACTTTAAAAAATTCATTTTAAAAAAGCTTCTCTTATTTTTATTTCTGCATTTCTTTTTTGACAGTAAATTAATATAAAAAAAGTAGAAAGATTCTGAACATTTAAATATCTCATGTCACATTTAAAGGAAATATTCCGCTATTCACAAGGCCACTTGGAAGATATGTAAAGAATCTTATGTTGTGCAGTGGCAACTGTTGTCACTACATGAACGAAGGAACGATGACTCAATGCAGCACTTATGCAAACAGCAGTTTTTTGAATTATTATTAATTTTTGGGCCTGGCATGAAATTCATGTAAAAACAAAAATCTTTCTGATGTGCTTTAAAAATCCTAAAAATGGCACTAAGAGTAGATGAAAGTTACAGAAGGTGTTTATACATTTTTAGAACAAATTCTATAAAGAATTTAAAAAAAAAATGACAATAAAAATTTCTGGTAGCAACGTATGTGAAATGCGAAACATTGTCTGCTACTTTTAAATTTATGCCTCTTCAAATTTTTGCATGCAAACTATCTGTAGAACAAAGGATATACTTTTTTACTTTCTGAAGAAAAATATTTATATTCCATAATTCAAAGTGGTTGTGAAATACATGTTATTAAAATTTTTAAGTGCAATATAAGCAAAATTTTTATATGGAAAGAAGATTCCAAATGGATACCTGGAAAAGGTAACAAGAGAAGATCTGCATGTACAGAAATCAGTTGTAGAGTCTTTAAATACATGTTAGCAATAATAAATAAGCAACAATAAATAAAGTAATAGATTTACAACTTCAGAAAGTTAAAAAAAACATAATATTCATCAGCTTTTGCCATGGCATGTGGCTCAATGCAGAACTGTTTGTAGAACCCTGTATGAAAACTAGTATGAGATAGAAATACATTGTGACCCTTGATGAAGCAATGGTTTACCTGAATGACTGCAACAAAAGAAGGTCTATTTATTATTGAATGTAAAGAAAAAACAGATGTACAAACCTGGTTTCTTGGATGTAGAGAAAGTTTCAGTAAGGGGTTTATGATTGTCGCAGGGTTCTCTTACAACTGGAAACTAAAAATAAGAAGAGCAGGAAAAAATGTTAACCCCTTAACTGCCGCGGAAAACGCACAAGATTCACTCCCCAGTGCCACCATTTTTTACACAGGCGCGCGTAGTTACATGATGTATTATGGGGGAAATAAGTGCAAGTTTTGTTGTTTAAAACCTATTTACTTAAGAAAAAATGAAAATACAAAATTTAATGTTTAGAGGAACAGTATAATGAAAAAGATGAAAGTATAATAAAAATTGATGTTTGTGTAATAAAAACATTCATAAAAATGGAGTTCCAATCAATTTATTTTTAAACCAGGTATCAGGTTTCAATGTTATACCTTGCAAAATCAGTATACCTAAATGGAAAGCGTGCAGGCGGTATAGACAAGTTTTTCATATCAAGTCTTACTTAACGTCGAGCATCTTTCGAAAAATAGTCACAATCCTCTTCATCTGATGTAATCATCTATTTCACTGACGTACATATTCGTAAAAAGGCACCTATTACAAACAGTAAACGAAAACGGAAGACATGCAATAAAAAATGTGTTTTACTCAAACAGAAACATGACTAATAACTGGGCAGTCATTACTTGCACCGTTCCATAAACATCCCCTTCTCCAGGTCTTCCCCCCTTCTCTGAAATAGTGTCCTCCTTTGCATACTCTGTCAAGGTCATTGTGATGTTGCATTCCAAAACTTTGCGATTAATTTTACTGGTAGCAGCGCAAAGCAAATGATAGCATTTCGGAAGGGCGTATATATACGCCCGGGGCAGTTAATGCATTGGCTGAGCAAGGTGTATATATGTATATGTACGCGGCAGTTAAGGGGTTAAAATTAATTTAAAATATTCTATCAAGATAAAGTTTTTCGTTAAATATCAGACGAAATTTCTTTCTATAGTGACTTTTCTATTTTCTTTATTGTAGTGATTTTCAGTGTGTGAAAACTTTTTCAAGACAAAGCAACAAGTCATACTTTTAAAAGTACTACTCCATTCCTTGAAAAAGAAGACTACTACAAGTATTGCATAGGTACATTTTCAATGTATCCTTTCACCGTATCCTGCAAAATATTGTGATGCTTCACTTATGGACTGTTATGGCTTTTGTCTCTTGAAAACAGCTGCTTCTAAGAGCAAACCCACTGTAATTGATGGACTGAAAAGTAATGGAATACCCCTGGAAATTTCACAAAATGCAGTTTCATCATGGAAATCACAATGTAGACGGTCCAGAAAAAAAGGCTATTAGACTGAACATTTAAAAAAAATACTCTTTATGTTTTAAACATTAATTAAATGACCCTGAAATCTTTCTAAAAATGTGTAAACACCCTCTGTATTAAAGCATTTCTTAAAATAGTATACTTATATTATTGAATATTAATATATATATATATATATATATCTTATTTAAGAAAGTGTTTGAATGTTAACTACGATTGTACGTAAATAATTTTCAATATCAGTTGTTTATTAGCTTATTTTAATTTTACTGTTTCATTTATTTTTTAATAAATTATTCAAATTGTCATTTAAAAATTAATTAGTTTAAGACAATGTTTTTTTCTGAGTAGAATATTCTAACAGTATATAAGGCGAAGGAGAACTAAAGGTGAAACTTTGATTTCATTCTTTCACCATTTTATGTGTTACCAAAGCAGGATGAAGGCTTTACAATTTGGCGGACCATTCTGGCGATGTAACTTAAATTAACAGCAAGTTCAAATTTAAAATAAGCTAGTAGTGAAAGCCTACAAATGCAAAGTTAGCTTACAAACCTTACAGATATTCAAATATCAGCAATTATAATGCAATGCCAAAGACTAAAAATTTTATCTGAACTAATAGCAACCTAGTAACATGGCTTCGAGATGCAGGATACGCTCTGAAGTAAACTGCTGATATCTTCCTTTAAATATCATATCTTTCTACCTGATTTATAGTCTGGTACGGAAATGGAAAGGAGAAGTGACATTAAAGATCCAAAACATGAAATAATTAATTACTGACATATAATAGTAATACCCTAAATTGACATTGAAGATTCTTCTGATGTTGGTGAAAATGTTGAAGGAATGCAGCACAGGAAAAGCTAACTCCCTGCCATAGCAGATGCCATTGTATTCATATGTTAAGTAAAAGGTGAATTCATAAGAAATTTTGTTATTCATTTTAGTGTCCTTTATATAGATAAAATTATTAATAATTGTGATTGCATATTTTAGAGGGACTTGTCTGAACTGTGTCTTTTATATCAAGTAATTTATCATGTAAAATTATAAACATATCATAAAACTAAAAAGATTGAAAAATATATTTAATCACTGCAATTAATTCTTAATATGGCTTTTTTTAAACTAGTATCATTGTGCACTTTCTTGGTAAATGTGACAGTGCTAATCAGTGTTTTTTTATTATTATTATTATTTATTTATTTATTATACGTTCCCGTCAATTTCTTTAGCCTTTGGGGGGGGAGAGATAATGCATTTTTCTTATCTATGTAAAATATACTTTTATTCATAAGAATGGCACACTTTTTTGTATTATCCAGTTGTATTATTTTTAATTTATCATAATTAGTCATTATTTTATCTTTTTTGTTTATATACATATGTGATATCATTTTATTTAATTTGAACTCAATTTTTAACCCAAATAGAATTTATTACTGTTATTATTGAAAATGATTGATCTAAAGGTTTTACCATGTTTGCTGAAGATGACTTTCGGGATAATGTAAAAGCACAATTTATGAGATATTAGGTGTTATCTGGAAATATTTTAGATATTTCAGCAGTTTAATTTAAATTAGAAACTGTTTTCAGACTAAAAATCTCAAGACTTTTGATGGTTAACCTTGGGTTCTATTTTTGTTGGGTGAATGGCTTGGCTGTATGACATTTTCGTTATCTGTAAAATAAGTTTTCCTAGAAAGTATTTCATTACTAACCCCTGGCAGATAGCTGTAGTCTCTTTTGCGAGTCTGGTTTGATCTTGTTTAAATTAGAAAAGCTTTGCTAAATATTTTGAATTTTGTTGATAAAGTCTTTGTTTCTCTTCCCTTTAATTTTTTTTTTTTTTTTTTAAGGATCTATTTATAGAAGTTCAAGCATTCTGTATAGAATTTAGTCACATACGAGAAGCAGCTGCTCTCTTCAGGTTACTGAAGCAAATTGATAGTGGAGAACAAACACCTGGACAACCTATGCCAAATGTTCAATCAAACTTAGGGAAACAATGAATTTTTTCTGTGAAGAAAAACCAGTACAATGTGATGTAACAAATTGTTATGTATCTTATATTTCCCTGAATAAATTCTTTTTTAAAAAAATTTTTTTTTAATTCCTTAAAGATTTTGCATATAGTATTGCAAATTAATTTTTAAATATGTTTTTTTAAACCAGCATAACACAGATCATTCATAAAAAGTTATGCTCTTATAGTTTAAAGTTGCATTTAATGTTGCAGGGGCACAATGTTGTTCATATGTTTACTAACTTTTAAGAATTTTTCATATTTTTTACAAAAATCTGTATAGCTTTATGATTTTATGAATGAAGACATTTTTAAAAATGGATGGCAGAAATTGTCAGATCGTGGTGATGGGACAATTTCTGCCTTCTTTAGACCAGATCTGTTTTTGATACAAATTGTTTTTAACTTTGGGGTTATCATCAAATCATACAGCCGATAATGGTAACCTATCATCAACTTTGGTGCCACATTATTAGATCAATTCACTTTTTTCCAGATAGAGAGAAGAAATGTTGGATCATTCGATGGTTCAATAAATTTCGTTTAATAAAATGGGAAAAAAGCAAAATTCTCATTAGTTTAAATGAGTTTACCAACATGTGTTTCTTTGTATTAAAGCAGGCATGTCAAACTCATTTGAACCAAGTAGTCATAAGTGTACAACAGGTTTGGCTGCAGGGAACGAAAAGCCATTTTGATGCTTAATCGTATAATCAGTAAATACAGAAAATTTATTTAATGCTGTAGTTGAAATTCATATAGTTAGCTGGATACACATTCTTTCTTTCTCTACACCTGGCATCTTTCTCCTGCCCACAACCAGCTTCCATGTATCTAGAGACATACTGCTCGCACTAGCAACTTTTAGAACTCAGATAAATGTCTGATTAATCCACATTTTGCTGAGGATTTGTTCCTTTCAATGAGTGAGAAAAGCTATTTACACTGGTACATAAATCCAAACAAGGAGATCATGTGCAATGCAAATTTGCATCTTTTTGGGAATTACACAGGCAAGTATTTGTAAAATCTGGAGATACCCACTTCATTGAATTTTTCTTTGGTGTACAGTCACACTAAATTTCTTTGAATTTCGTCTGTAAATAGGTTGGCATTTTCTCAACGTTAGTTAAGAAAGTATGTTTGTGAAAGTAGTATGTATTGTTACAAGATTGTATATACACTTGTGATATTTGGTGGTATTCCAATTTTCAGTAACATATTATAATTATATATTTTTAATTTTTCTCATTGTGAATGGAGAGTCACAGAAAAATGAGTGAAGGGCCGTAAATTTGACATGCCTGTATTAAAAATCACGCAAGAAAAATAGTTATTTTGAAACATATGCAAAGTCGATTATATAATTTTTCATGGTGGAAAATGTGAACATAAATCAAATGTTAAAAATTTGTATAGAAATCAGAAAGACAGCATGTTTTCTTCCAAAATGAGGCTTATTTTAAAGTTAGTGTTATTCGGGCTATGAACAGGTTTACGGAATTTTTGGTTGAACCCAAATTGAATTTATTTTGGTGTACACAGTCTTTGATTGAACGCAATATTGCTTTGAATGTTACAGATTATGCTGTTTAGGAAGATACTTTCTGATTCAGCTGCTGCAAAGAAATATTAGCTGTTTCAGTTTAAAACCTTCTGACATTCTTAGTGAGATGACAAATGTTTCCCTAAAAGACCTTGTATGGATTTATATTTATTTTAAATAGCCAGTTAAATTTAATTTTAAGTTACTTTCCTATAAGCCTTCATTCCCCTAATTGTCAGTCAGTCAAATTTGGTAGCGCGTGTAAGAAATGCATATTCAACTAGTGGGTCAAATTCTACCAATGGTTAAATATCGACGTTCCAGTAGAGAGAGAGTCCGGGAAATTTCGGTGCGTCCTTATACGCAAACTTCCGCTTAGCAGTTACTGCTGGTTATACGTGGCTTAATCGCTATTACCTTGCTGCCACTAGACTCATCTACGCGCTGTCGGATACAGGATTGTATAAGCCCTGTAGTGTAATTCTACTACCTGTGAATATCTTCAATTTTTATGTTTGATTCTATTGTTTCAGTTACCGCCCAAGTTGAGGGGTAGTATGTTAGCGTCAAGTTGACACATTGTAAATTATTTAAAGAGTTTAATAAAGGGCAATTTTAACCCTTCTTCAGTGCAATCACTATTTCTCAAGATTCTACACAACAGAAAGACAGTAGAACTTCTAATTCGAATCCAATGACCAATAATCAGGGCAGACAATCATCCTTACAAGAGACAGAAGTCGTAGACTCTATGGTGACAAGCCCATTGAATGGATTTGTCTTTTTAATAGACACGATGAGAGCAGCTATTAAGCCAGCAGTGGTGTTCGACGGTAAAAACTTCGTCACTTCATTCCTTGAGATGCACTTTCAGTTGTATCCGGTATCCAAAAGGCAAAAGTAGCTATCGCCTCCAGTGCCCTCCGAGGACAGGCGGAGTCTTGGTGGAAAGGGATTGGAAAATTCTTACCCGGGGAAGTCGGAAGCCTCACCTACAATGTTGAGAATTTCAAAGCGGCGCTCCTGAAGGCCTTCCCGATCGTGAAGGATTGTGCCAAGCTTGAAGCCGAACTCTACAGCTTTTATCAACGGAAAGTTGAACACCTTACCGAGTTTATCCTGCGTAAAGTCAAACTAGTTAGTGAATATGCTTTATGGAAGAAAGCCCGATAATGAAGTAATATTATTACCAAGATTATTACCCGCAGTACAAGATTTCGTGGAGCTGAGAAACCCACGAACGCTGCAAGAGCTATTCGAATTAGCCGTAAATTTCAGAACCAGCAGATAGCAGAAAATTCGAGATTTCCTACCCAGGGTTACTATCAGCAGTTCTCCCGACAGCCGGCCGCTGAAAGAAACAAATAAAATGGTTTTCTTACCAGGCCGTCAACAAGCAAGAATGAAAACGGTAAAGCCAAAGACCGCCCCAGCAAACATAAGGCAGAAAAACGAATAGAGGGGCCTGAGAAATTGAGGGTTCAGACCCCCTGTGCATCGCAAAATCCCTCTAAGTTGTGTTCTAAGTAATGTAAATACTGTGGTAGTCAAGAATTCCCAACTACCGGTAATCCAGGTTCTTTTGAACGACGTACCCGTAGAAGCACTCGTGGACACCGGCTTGGAAGGAAATTTTTTAAGCCAAAAATTCTATAGAAATTTCCGGAGAATAAGATTGTTTAAAAATTGTAGCACAGAAATAGTTACCGCACAAGGGAAAGTTTGCGAATGTGTCCGAAAGCTATCGCTGAACGTTCTGGTAAAAAACGAAGTTTTGAAAGTTTTATTTTTTGTTGTTAAAACTTTGCAAAACAATGTAATTTTAGGTACAGAGTTCCTCAGGGCGGCGAACGCCACTATAAACTTTGCAGAAAATTCTATTTTCTTGGATATGGTGCCAAAGGTGGAAGAGGTAAATGTTCCTAAAATCGAGCTCCAGCATCTAAAAGAAGATGAAAGAGCCAAGTTGGAGAAACTCTTAAGTAAATTTAATACGTTATTTTCTGAGAAGCCAGGGAATACACAAATTGTTACCCATGCGATAGAACTAAAATCAAGCGAACCTTGTAAAGCAAAACTTTATCGTTATGATAAGGAAAAAGAAGCAATAATAGAAGAACACCACATAAAACAAATATTAAGGGACAAAATAATTATTTCCATCAATAGTGAATATGCTAGCCCAGTTGTGCTATGCAGAAAGAGAAATAACTTGCCTCCTTCGGATCCAAAAGCTTATCTTTTTGCGATTGACTACTGAAAACTTAATAGCATGACTAAATTCCCTTTTTGCCCTTTACCGGTAGTAGAAGAAATAATGCGGAAAATTAGGTCTACAAAATATATGACCACTCTTGATCTTTTACTTCAGGCTACTTTTAAATAGCCATGAAACCAAGATGTGAATAAAACAGCTACCTGTGAATATCTTCAATTTTAAGTTTGATTCTATTGTTTCAGGTATCGCCCAAGTTGAGACGTAGTTTGTTAGCGTCAAGTTGACGCATTGTAAATTATTTAAAGAGTTTAATAAAGGGCAATTTTAACCCTTCTTCAGTGCAATCACTATTTTTCAAGATTCTACACAACAGAAGGACAGTAGAACAGCCTGATAATTGTTTGGCAGAAATCTGCTTTCTTGTCTGTTGATAAAGGCAATGAAAGTCAAATTGTAAGTTTTGTGTTGCAGCTTACTTTAAGGAGGTGAAGGATAGATAGTATTGTTTTGCATCATCCTAATTTAATTGGTGACTTAACCAGTCAGAATTTTCAGCGATTACTGTTAACGATTTGAGCAAATTTAAATATTCCTATATCAAAGTGTTTTCCCCCCTTATTCAGGTAATGCACCTGCTATCAAAAATTGGTGGCAAAGTTTTGAAATAGTGCCAAAAGGAATTAATCCTTATGGGCTGTCCATTTTATAAATTTAGCAGCATAGAAAGTAACTGTTATATTATTAAAAATTATAGTAAAATTTTAGGAAATATATTCTATTAATTGCAAGAAAGTGCTAAAACAAAAAGAGAGTTTAAAAAACTTCTAGCACTTTCATAAGAAAGAAATAAGAAAAACGCTAAAGCATGGTACATAGCACATTTGGTATAGGGCACACATACAACACACACTTTGATAGAGCACTAGAAAACGCTTAACGGGGCAGTGTGATCGACTTTTGAGTTTTTGTTTTTTCCATGAAAAAGTGATGCCAAATAATGAATTTAAAAATTTGATTAAGAAAATGTAGTTCATTACAGTGCATTTGCTTCCAAGAGAAAGAAACTGAAAAAAGTCATGCAAAAGTAGAATGAAGAACTATATTTTCCTATAAAAGAGATTTTTTTTCCTCTAATTTGACCTAAATAAAATCTTCTGTAGTTTTTTATTATCGTCTGCCTCTGATCATATCTGATCTCTCATTTTCAAGACATATATATACAACTACAGTCTGCACCACAAAGATTCCTATTCTGAAAAAAATGCTTGGTTTGTGTTTAAATCTGATAATCGTTCACATAATGAAAAAAATTCAAACATTTGGTAGAAATTGTTTATCATCATTGGGAAAATCGGAAGGAACTGAGATTTATTTGTTGGGAACTGCATTTGGGAATTCGAAAGAAATCTGATGTAGACACCACATGACTAACGACCTACTAAATATCCTTTTCAGAACAACAATAAACTGATATTAAATACTTTTAGGTATTTACAATATTAAACTGATTGTAAATAATCTTAGATATTTATTGGTAGAGTAACTACGTATATAAACTTTTATTATATATGTTGTTACAATTGGTTATTAGTCGGAAATATTTTTTTTTGTTGGATATTTGTAAATGTATAGTGTCGGTGTCACATGGCGGCACTCTAAATATGTGGCGAGCCGAAAGTCCTTTTGAGTGGTTTGGTGGAAGGGGAGAGGGGTGGGAGACCCTCGGACCCGTCCTCCCGGGGTGCTCTCCATCAAAATTTGGGGTGGAACTGAGCTAAATCGCATTGTCACCTGAAGGCTGTTGCGAAGGACAGGCATATTTTGCGCTCCTTGTCACGAGGAATTTCATGGGCTTAGGCTGATATTATTGTCAGACAAATGAGCATAAGTAACAAGAACAGAGCGCCTCTATGACAGACCGATTTCTCAATCTTTGAACAATAAATACAGCAACATGGTAAAGTTGATATGTCGTTGAGCGTCTTTTCCGAAAACCATGCTATTGTGGGATTAAGGTATTGTTCTTTTCTATGAAGTCATTGAATCTTCATAGAATTACTACTACTGTAATCTTACTGGACGACGATATGTTCATACGTGCGTTGTTTCACCACACCAAAGGTACAGCGCTATAAAAATAATTCTTGCCTGGAACTTTACATATTCTATTTTGGGTCTAACGAGCAGAAAATAGATGGAAATGACTCCCAAGAAGAACCAATTAACAAATGAAAGAGAAACAAAGCAGCACTTTATCAACTGTGAGAAAATAGTTGAGCCTTTCCAGCGAGGTGGACTATGATAAGTAAAAACAATTTTGTATAAATGCCACGAGTGAATAATGGTGCTATGAATAATTTCTGGGGCAGGAATACAAGATAAATAACAGAGTGGTTCAGTAATGCAAATAGTAGTCGAGGAAAGTCCAGAAAATTATACACAGGGATGCAGGATGTAAAATTGATGCAGTTAAAATTATTGATCCAGAGACACAATAAAAATTAAAAAAATAGTACATGACGCAAGCTGTACATGAGTCTATAAATGTCCAGAAAGAGGACCGAAAGCCAGCTTATCGGCCGATATGCTGTTACCTATCTCCTTGATCATTTTATTACTTATCCTATCCAATGCCAGACTTTTCCGATTTTTTTCCATTACGATGTATCTAACTACCTTAGATGGTATGACTGATGGAATATTGTTCATGTGATGGATTGTGTATTGAGTGATGAAACTAAATGTTGTATTTGTGGGTAGAAAATGCGGTTTGTGCAAAAGTGAGATGCACTGTTATTAGCTAGTGACTCAGTTTCTGTGTCGCGGTGCTAATAGGGCGTTCCTAATAATCGTGTTGTATCTTTTATACTTGGAAACAGCAATCCAGATCGAATTATCATCCGAGGAAAATTATTTTAAGTACCTGAACTAGTGAAGTTGTGCTCGTTCTTTGATAAGTATTCTGACATCTTGACTGAATCTAATTCAAATTCTTCTGTCATCAGGGCAGCGTGACCTTTGCCACATTTTTACATGTATGATGTCGCCTTTTGGTAAGCTCCTCAATTAACAGGATTTTTATACCTTTTGGATTCGAGAACTTCTTTGCTGTTTTTGATAAGAGCAGTGTGCAGTTCATTCTGAATTCAGAAGTAAAAGCATTTAACTTATTTCTCTTGTGTATTGTAGGATAGTGTAGTGGGTGGTGGTATTTCATGCAATGAAGAGCATTGCTAGAATCTGTCCGCTAAAACGTTTTTATAATAATTAGACATAAATCTCTTCTTACCACTCCAGCCATCCCAGCACAAATGAGGCAAGTTAATAATTCTAATTGTTGTCACTTTCTGCTGAAGCTATTCTAGATTTAGCTTGCACTAGCTTGCAGTGTATGTCTTCATTATTTTCTGTACGAAGAAATATGCTTGCTACATAAGCCATTTTACTGGCGTCACAGATACGTGTAGATTCCATTTATCTGATTCATAATTTTGAGAGTGTTTTGCAATCCAACGAGGAATTTCAATATCTTTCATTTCAAAAAATTTGACCATGGCATAATTTAAACTTCTTCGAAATTTTCTCTAGCATTTCATGGTCCCTCGCGAGTTTGATTTTACAACATTCATGGAACAGTAATTTAGGCAACTCAGTCGAAGAAAATCCAATAGAAATGAATATCGTTTGTGCAAAGGATACAATGTTTGTTTTCCTTACTAATGATACTTTTGGAACTAAAAATTTTTTTTGTGTCATAGCTGAGTGTACATTCTTTTACGTGCCATTTAAGATCTAATACAATACAGAAATACAATTTTTTTCTTGCAGTTTTACTAGCTTTTAAAGAATATTCAGTTTCTGGGAAAAAACTAATAAATAATTTCGAATCACTTACATTATCAAGCTACGCATTCTTCTCACGTGTATTTTACTGCCTGTCTGTTTGCGAATTCTCTATCTGTTTAGTCTATTATTTCCATTAAACTATATGATAAATATTTAATACATTAATTATCATACCCATTTTAAATAAAAGTTATTGTGTGATAAAGGTTTTTTAATTCCATTTTATTTTCTGCTTTTTAATTTTAATTACACCTTATCAGCGATGAAATTTTTAGCCATTATTAAAATATAACCAATAAATTATAAGAACATTATAAAATAAAGAAAATTATCTGAACATTATTCGGAGATCGCTTTGAATATTCAGTTTTGGAAATTGAGTGTAAGAACTATGTTACAATAAGCAATTTACTTGAAATTAAAATGAAAAAGTGTGGTATGGACACCACATGACTTTCTTGTATGACCTAGTAACTTGTACATACTTTTTGTTGCACTTCATTTAAACCTTTTCCTCGAATCATTCTAACTAAATTAAGGGATCCTTCAAAGCAAGTTGAAAATGCCATCAAAAATTGCAAATTTTTTGAATTAAATATGCCGGTCTATTTTTGCCGTAGAAAGTCAAACTTTTTGTATTTTAATTTTTCATAAGTATTAAAATTTTCCTAACTACAAATATAGGAATTGGGAAACCGCATTAAAAGACAGATCTCGTTATTTGTCCAAAATATTTTCTTCTTTAAATTTTACATTGTCAAAACCTGATGAAAATATTCATTTTAATACACTTACGTAATTGCAAGTGTATGACTACGACCAACGATTGCGAAAATCAAGTGCAGGTAAGGATATCATTTGAGGCGGGTAAGGGGGCTGAATATACATTTTTAGTACTGCTGACTGCAATAAAAATGGCAGGTGCACAATTAGATGTTATAGCAATCCCGTACAAAATTTCAGTTGTCTATGCCTAATCGTTTTTGAGTTATGCGGGATACGTAAGTACAGATGTTACGAAACAATTCATTTTGAATAATCCATTTTACATTTCATATGGGAATAAAGAGTCCTTCACTCTGTCCGAACGTACAAACGCCATGTAAATGAAATAGCAAAAACAGATTTGAGAACGGTCAAAATGTCTATTTCTGTCGAAATTTGAGAACCGAACTTTTTCACGATTACAACATTTCTTTTACTTCGTACAAGGAACTAATGATCAACCAGAATTTTCTGAAACTCCTATAGTTAGTCCTCAGTGCAACTCTGAGAACTATTACTCCGAAAGCAGTCTCACCAGAAAGATCAACAAAGGTTTCTGTATCTTTATATATCTGCCAATAATCAATATTTTAAAAGTGTTATGCTTTTCAGGTTTTCAGGATAATTATGTAATGACTCGACTTTTCTCTGTGACAGAATTTCAAGATCTAATTTAGAAAAGAAACAGGAACTGCCATATTAACTAGATAAAAGATATTGAATGAAAAGATGGACTTACTACAAAATCATATAGTCCTTCAAATTGTGGGTAAAACCTCTCCACTTTATCTTCGGTAACACAGGAAAATGAGTGTTGTATCTTAAGTACTTCATCTTACACCTTGTAATTAATTGCTCCCCTTTTTCTGTCATAATATATCCTCTGCTTTCCCTTGCAACGTCTGAATTTTCGTTGGCTTCATCTATTAACTTCTGTATATCGCACATTTTAAATTCTGTTGCTCTCTTTTGAATAAAAAAGTAATTTATCCAGCGGGGAAATGAGTTTTCTTCCTAAAAATAATTCTGTTGGAATTTTCCGTATCGTGTCATGTTTAACCGACCTTAAAGCAAAGGCTAACTCATTGACACAGCTATCCCAGGGCTTATGAAGTTTTTCATATCGCAACGTATAATTTTAACTATATTCTTATTTACCCGCTCCCCTGTGTTTGACTAGGCCCTATAAGGTACCATTTTTAAATGCCATATGCCAAGCTCTGCGTATAATTCCTCAAATATTTGACTAATGAACTGTTTACCATTATCCGAAATTATGTTTAATGGAGCTGCATAATTTAAAATCGATAGATTTAGAACGAAGTCCGAAACGATTTTAGCGGAGGCATTTCTTTTAGAACGACTATTTCTACTCACTTAGAAAAATTATCTACGATAATGAGTAAATATCTATACTCATTGATTTCACTACATAGGTATGGGCCTAATAAGCCTCTTACGACTAATTCATTTGGAAAAGTAAATTTTATTGCTTTTAGATACCCGAAGGACTATAATTAACATTGCTAACTAGCTGACAAACATGGCACGACGCATTTAACTTACAGCAAAGTTACATACGCACTTGAAAACTTTTGCAACACTTACATATGCACTTGCAAACTTTTGCAATTGCGGAGAGTATACCGCCTTGCGAACTCCCTGTACTGTTTTCCTTATCCCGAGGCAGCTTGAAATTTGGGAATCATGCAAGTGTTGTAAGATGCTTAACCTTAAACTAGTTGGGATAACCGGTTTGAATTCCTAATTCTGATTAGTAGTTTTTAAATTCATAATTCACGGCTCTATTCCTTATGGCCGTAATGTCCTGATGATTAAAATGATCAGGATCTTTTAAATAAACATAAATATTTTTAAATATTGGATCCGCATGTCATTCTGCAACAATAGTTTCACGCGAATCGAGGATTTTTGCTGTAAGCACAGCACATTTTATTGTATTCCCTCCTCATCCAATTTTATTCTTGATAATGCATCAGCCACCACTTTTCCTTTGCCAGGAGTATGTTTAATGATTAGGTTGAATTTTTGAAGTTTAACGGCCCATCTAATCAATCTTCGCGATGAATTCTTTCCTGAGTACAAACGATGCACAGCCGCATGATCGGAATAAATTCTAACGGGAGATTTGCCAAAATATAATATAAATTTTTGCGCAGCTTACAAAGCTGCTTGTGTTTCTCTTTCAGGAGCCGTACAATATTTTTGTGTAGAATTGAGAGTATTTCTAAAGTATGCAACCGGTTGACCGCTTTGAAATAAAATATCCCTCCCCACCGCTACCACTGCGTAATCAGAGGCATCCGCAGCCATTTCCAAGTTTTTATCGCCTTCAGAAAACTTTAACACTGTTGCTTGAATTAAAGCCTGTTTTTCGTTTTAATTGTAACAAGGAGTCAGCTAGTTTAGCGAAATCTTTAATGAAAATCCTATAATGCGAACACATGTCTAAGAATGAAGCTAACTTCTTTGCAGTATTAAAAAGAAGGTAATTTTTGATAGCTCTTATTTTAGAGTTTTCAGTTTCACTTCCTTTTTACGACACTTTCCTTTTCCTTCATATGCTAACTAACGAAGTTCTACAGCTGCAAACTTGCACTTTGAGGCATTTACTTTTAGTCCTGCTTTGTTTAAAAGCTAAAATTTTTCGTATAAATCTTTAATGCGTTCATCAATTGTCTGATTAGTAATTAATACAACATCTAGGTAAATTAACGGTTTTTACCTAGGACCGGTTCAAAATATTGTCCATGGCCGTTGAGAAGAACACGGGAGCTCCGCATAAGCCGAACGGCATTTTTAGAAGGGCGTAAATGCCTGACTTCGTAACAAATGCGGTTTTCGGAACGTCTTCTGGCTTTACGCCAATCTAGAAGTATCCTGAAGTCAGATCTAAAGTAGTCAAGAGGGGAATAGACATGATATTTAGTCAAGATTGTTAAGATTTCTGTAGTCATTTGTGAATCGCCATGTTCTACTATCTGTAGTTCAGGGGTTATTCTTTTGGCACAAAACCACCGGGGGAGCGTAATTGCTGCTTACAGTTTTATAATTTTATTTCTTAGCTTCTCTTGATTGTGAACTTCTATAATTTTGTTAACTTAAAACAACGATAGGGCTTTACTCTTACAGGGGCCACGTTTCCAGGATCAGTACTGTGGCTCACAATCTGAGTATGGCCAGGCTTTTGTTCGAATAAAGTAACAAACTGACTGATCAAACTCCCCAACGTTTCATTTTCGTCCACTGCTAAATGGCCTAGGTCATTCACCAGTGGCTGTGCTTTTCTGTCTTGCAATTTCTTCATATCCTACAGCAGAGTGGATTTCTGAAAATTAAATTTTGCGCTCGCGATGTTAAGGAACCCATACGCAAGATTACAGACGCTTGGAGACTTTTCACGTCAAGGAATACGACCTTTCCCTGTTCATTTTTAACCTGAACGTGCAATCCTACTTTACCTATGTACATTTATTTTTTGTCTTGAGGTGCAAAAACTTTTGCTACCGCGACGTCGACCAATCTATACCTTCTAAAGTATTTGCGGAACAATTTTGATAAAATTGTCCATTGCTGGACACTGCAATCCCAGTGTCCAGCAATGGATTTACAACGACATTATTTAGCAATACTTGCACTACTGGCAATGCCAAATTTTTTAGAACCGTGTAGTAAACTTATGTCCATAAATTAAGGATAATTCGGAGTCACGCGGAAATCGAACTCTAAAATAAATATATCATCTGTAAAGTCACTACACACATCTTCAAGAATCATATGCAAATTTCAGGAAGTAACCAGATGACACCGATGGCACGTCACAATGACGAGAGTGTAAGAGAGTGATATATAAGGAATACAGGCAAAGAAGCAAAATTGTTCGCAGGTGCTTTATAAGCATTTCAGGGCAATAACCGAATAGTTATGACACAAAGGACGCATTTGGATGATTTTTTACGTGGTAGAATTATCGGCCGTCTGGAATGTGGGCGTACCCAACTGGAAGTAACAGACGAAATTGGAATTGCCCAGAGTGTCATCTCCAGGCTTTGGCAACAATTCCAAGATGATGGTAATGTGAGTAGACGTTACACTACAGGTCGCACCAGAGTTACAACGCCGAATGAGGACCGGTATTTGGCAGTTACTGCCAAAAGAAACAGGCGGAGCACAGCCTCAGACCTGTCTCGTCAGTTCTCTTCAGCCACTGGTACGACAATTCCAAGGTAGACCGTGTGCAGACGCTTAGGGCAGATTGGTCTATATGCTCGTAGACCTGTCAGATGCGTTCCACTTACTGCAACTCACTGTCGCCTGCGGTTAGCCTGGAGTAGAGAGCATGCATTGTGGACACCGCAACAGTGGGCTTGTGTGATGTTTTCCGACGAGTCCAGGTTTAGCTTGCAGTCTGAATCTCGCCGGACTTTCATATGGAGAGGTCCAGGTACCCGTTACTACCAAGAAAACATCATTGAACGACACCGTTACGGTGGTGCAGGAGTGCTCGTTTGGGGTGGAATTATTCTGGGTTCCAGAACTGACCTGCATGTTCAAATTGGAACCATGACAAGCCAAATCTATCGGGACGTCATTCTGGAACATGTACGTTTGTTTCGAGGTGCCATGGGCGCACAATTTGTGTTTATGGATTACAACGCCCGTCCTCACCGTGCAAACATCGTAAGCTTATGCCTTTAATCGGAGGATATCATCCGTATGGACTGGTCAGCATTCTCACCGGACTTGAATCCAGTAGAGCACATGTGGGACATGTTTGCCCGACGAGTTGCAGCCCGTCAACCTCCTCCTACATGTCTACCGGAATTTCGGAGTGCATTGCTTTTTGAGTGGGTACTATCCCCCAAGATCAGATCGATAATTTGATACTCAGTATGCCTAGGTGTTGTACGGATTGTATTGCATCGTCTGGGAGACGTACAATGTATTAACAATCATACCAACCATGTAATATTGGTTTTTTGTAAATAGGTGTTTTTTTGTAATTTGCTCCAGGGAGAAAAAGTGGCTAATTTTTTTAATAATATCAAACATATAGCATCTTTTTTGCTCTTTACCTTTTGTTTAATAAATCAGCTTTACAAATAAGTCAAATTTGTTTTGCTTCTGACTCTTCCTTTGCCTGATTTTGCATTATCCTTAATTTATGGACATGAGTGTATTTAATTGGATTTTAGAGAGATTTTCTTACCTCCAAGATAACTAAGCCTTCTTATCTTCAGTTCTCCTCCTTAGTTTAAAATAAGTACCTTCCCCCATGTTCTCTTTCGCTCTTCATTTTGGCTGCCACCACTGGTGGTTGAATCTTTGTGCCTATTTCCAAAAGGCTTATTTTGGCCAAACTGGACTTCCTTGTGGTACAGTTCTAAAATTTTGTCCATGTGACATCTGATCATATCCTGCCATACGCATCTTTTCTTCCACACACATGCTTTTAAATTTCACTGCGGCCTCAAATAGATTTTTAAATGTCGTTGGATTTCTTAATTCAAAGAAATTTAGTATTTGAGACAGCAACCTAGGTAATATGATTTGTATTATTTCGTCATCAGACCTTTTACCGGACAACAAATTAAAAATTTGTGATTTTCCGCAAGATACAGTCAGTCAGCTATCCGGCTTTAAATTGATACTTGCTGAAAAGGTCTGCCTCAAGCTTGGTCGTATCTTCTACAATAGGGAACACTTTGACGAAAGCATTTTTAAATATTTCAACTTTATAACGGTCGCTCCTTGGCTCGCCCAACACAAATTTTCCAATGCATTTTTACCAACTAGAAGCCCGTCTTCTTAAGGTGGCAGTTGCTATTTTAACTTTCTGCACTCATGACACTGGATACAGCACAAAATGCGAATTTAACTAGACAAGAAATTTAGTTACCGTTGTATTCCTATCGCAAGGCACTGTGAATTTCATGGCTGCCCGCGTAGTATATAAAATAAATCCAAATCCTTCCATGGGATTAACTGGTACTGATGAGGCTTGCTATGATGGGACTAGGCTAAACGCAAGATTTTCTTGAGACATTGTCCTTATTTTAGTTCCTATTTTAGTCCTTATGTAGGGCCAGCGTAGGGTCTCTTTGGTAACATACACTAAGTCAATACTCCAATAGAACTGATCGAACTATCGATATGTCTTGTTAATCAAACAGAAACGTTAGAAGGGTGCAAAAGAACCTTTTATTAAGATCTCAAATAATTGAGCAAAAGGTACTTTCACTGCTTACAAAACCAGCCAGCATTTATGGCATAACTCAAAAGATCGAATTTCAAATTAAAGATTAGGTTAAACAAAGGCTTCACAGAAATAATTAGCGCGCCAGTTGGCTCAAGGAACGCCACCTAGACTACAAAGCCGGAATACTGGTACGAGAATGAAGCTCTGAGTCATCATGCTTAGGCTTAGCGCTGAACGAAGCTTGCAGGTGTGAATTCGTCGATGTGTGGTATAATCGTTGCATTTGCCACGTGTCTTAAAATCGTCGTCACTTATTTTTATAGTATTATTATGTTTTAAGGCACTTATATTATTTCTCTATGGTGTTTAAGTATTGTGTACCTCTATGTATAATTATAATGGTGTATCTGGTGTCCACGTATTTTCTTTTCCAAGAGATCCTGAATTGAAGAAATATAGATTTTCAAAATCGCTGAAACAACCTTATATTTGGAGTACATTTATCAAAACACTTAATCAATTTCGAGGGCAGCTACTGGTCCCTCCTCATTAACTCGTCTTTTAAAAGCGTAAGTCCTTCCTAACGCTTTTATAAGTCTATTAACATAATTCTTGGTTATTATTTTTGCCAATAGATGGCGTTGCCTCCTCGCGCATGGTACTACCCGAGGGTATAAAAAGCCGTTGCTGAGGTTGCTTTCCCTTTCTAGAAATTTCGTTCTCCTGATGAGGAGGGACCTGTAGCTGCCCTCGAAATCGATTGAGTGTTTTGATAAATGTACGCCAAATATA
Organism: Stegodyphus mimosarum; assembly: GCA_000611955.2. NCBI lineage: Eukaryota > Metazoa > Arthropoda > Arachnida > Araneae > Eresidae > Stegodyphus > Stegodyphus mimosarum. Next base: position 410,759 of record KK115862.1, on the reverse strand, counting down.
AGGTGGTTTTAGTGATTTTGATTGTCACATTGACGTGTTTCTCTTCTATTCCAAATATGGATTTATTCAATAAAACTAGACAATTTCGAGCCAACCAATAATTCTAAGGTAAGTTAGTTTATATTTATTATTACTAATTTTAATATTTTTAATAGTACTGACTTACTTAAGATACGATATTCTTTTGTAAAATTATATACTGCCGTAATAACTACTTTGTTATATCATTTGCTTAAATTTCTTATAGTACACAATTTTCTTATATATTTTTAAAAACGTTATTTGAGGTATTTCTAAAGGGGTATCGTACTATTAGTTGCATTACATGATGTACAAATCATAAATATGTAGCCAAAGCACGATATAAAATAATCAAAAATAATAAAATTTTTAATTTGCTAGTGAAATTTCGTATTTTATTTTATTTTTGTTTATGCTAACATTGCAAATTGTGTTATAATGTTCTTCGATTCTCAGGTTGGTGAGGATTTTTTTTCCTTCTGAAAGGAGAAATTGTGATGCATTATAAATTCATTTCTTGAATTCATAAATATTTTATCACCTTAATTCTTTGCTAAAACTTTAAATGTCTTTATGCAAAAAACTAGATTCTCTGGGTTTAAAACTGCAATTGTATCTGGTGTTTGTTAATAACAGGTTAAATTCAGATATTGAATGAGTTTTAACATCCAAATAAAAAAAATCTGAAAATTCAGTTTTATAAATTTTAAAGTACAGTTATGAATTGGTTTTAAACCGATTTCTATCTTGTAAAATGTGTGTTTATGTATAACAGATTCTTAAGTGAAAATTAATTAATTTTTTTATATGTGTGAACTTCATTTTAGCCCTTGTGATATTGAAAAGGAGGCGTATATGTATCTCGAAGAAACTGGTGAAAAATTATCAGCTTCATTAAAAATCCCAAGATTAAGGAAAAATGCAGTTCCAACAAAACTTCCTGGTGCCCCATCATATTTATCCACTGATGTATCCAAAAGAGAAAGTGTTGAAGAACGACAAACAATCCGCGAAAACTGACAGCTACAAATAGCTATTTCCAAAAGCATTATGTCAAAAAAATCTGAGGTTTCAAAATCAATGTTTACAACTTTCAGTGAATTACAAAGCTGTTTAAACTGCAAAAATTTACTATTGTCATGAAATCAAATACAATTGTTATTGGATTTGTTAAAGTAAGTGCTTCTCCAGTATTTAAATACTGTACTTCTATCAATAATGGTATACAGTTATCAGCATTTCACCAATCTTCAGAACTGAATGTTGTTGAAAAATGTTAATTGAAAGTGCTGAATGATATTGAGTTACCCAAGCATAAAAGTATTCATGAAATTAATAATATTTTAAATGCACTTGTACTTCTAGAAGCAGGAGTTCCAGAAAGTATTGTAAATATAATTAGTTTTATTAATATATTTATGAATAAACTGGAGGCCATTGTTTAAGAAGAAATAAAAATGTGTTTTAACATTTTTAAAAGAGCAGCTGAATTTGCTGTGCCTTCCAAACAACGTTCCAGATATTCTCCCCATTTCTTAATTTTTACCTGTATTTTAAATTAAGTTCCACCCCACGCTAATAAATTTATACGAAATTCTGGAAATCTGATATGCCTCATACTGTTACTCTACGAAACATACGTTCTAATCTAAATGTGAGTGTGTCTAAGAACAGCAGCACTGTAATTTCTTAAAGTATATTGAACAAAAATTCAAAAGTTTAAAAGAATGTGAGCATAATGTAATATTAATGATGGATGAAATTCATCTAAAATCTTTTTATGATTTTAAAGGTGGCAATATTGTTGGTTCGGCATATGACAGTGCATTTGCTGCTTCTTCAGCATGTACATTTATGATTAGAAGCTTAGTATCATCTTACAAAAGTTAGTTTTACAAATGTTTAATAACTGAATAATCACAGCCTTAACAAAACTAGGTAATAAACACAATTTGGATGGTTATGAATCAATAGCTAATTATATAGATATTATTTATAAATGGTGGTGTATAGTAAATGACAAAACACCTCTTAAAGGTAAATGACTAAAATGTTCTTTTCAAGAAAACTAACGTTTTCAAATGTAGCCTCAAATGTTGAGTATTTAAATAACTTTGTAAACTGTTTGGACAAATGCAAAGATGCAAAATGTACTACTGGTTGCTTGGCCAAAGAAACTCATGATACCCTGAAGAACACAATATATGCACTTATTGAATTGGGCAAGTATTACATCAAAGAATTATTTTCTGCCTGGTAAAATACAAACGGATTTGTTAGAAGATCGTTTTGGCAAATATCGCCAACTTTCTGATTCGCAGTACTGTATTTTCATTAGACAAGTTTACGAATCTGAGTCAAAATTGCGAATGCAAAGCTTATTACCTTTGAAGCTTAATTCAAGTACTTTTGGAAATATTGCTATTGAAATAAATGAAAGGAATGATTGTGAGGAGGAAAACATTGATTTATCTCTTGTTGAAACTTTTTCTCTTGTAGTATCTGAAAATGACATAATAAAATCTCAGCCATATGGTCTCATATTAACTTATATAACTGGTTAGTGCCTTTATTCTACCTTTAAAAAATATCCATGCGAATTTTGTAAAATAAACTGTGTTATTGATAGGGAACTCAATATCTCTTCCGAGTTTAATTTAATCAGAAAATTAGATAGGGGTGGACTTTTCTATCCTATGCCTCGTATTTTAAACGTTGTTTTATATAATTTCATTGTAGTACAAAAACTTATATCTCAAGAACTTAAAAGTAAGTTCTTAAAAACCCTGCCCAAAGAAATTTAGCTGTAAATTTAACTCTGAATGCTTTGATGTCAAATGAGGATTTGGATATTGAAACATACGTAAAAGGCCATTCCTTTGATCCCATAGCTGAAAACATAATCAAATCCTCCACAAACACGATTTTAAACAACTATTGTAAACAAATTTAAAAAACCTGCTTGTAAAAAAGAAAACTATCAACTTTGATAAAGTAAATAGAAAAGTAATTTACAGTTAGTCTAAAAGGTATCTAACTTGTTTTAATAATAATGTCTAAAAATGGATAAATAGTATGTAAAAATTTAGTAGTAACTTCCTGAGGTTCCTGAGGGTGCAGTTTTGAAATAGCTTCAAAAGAGACTTTTTTTAAATCATAATTTATAATTCACTTTCAACCATTAATCTGTTTTATGAACAGAGACATTGCTACTACAGAATTCTGATTAAATGAATAATTTTTATAACCATTGAAGCAATTCAAATTTTTAAATGCTATGCTATTCATTCGATTCGTCATAAGAATATATTTTGTATCAGAATTTATTTTTAATTATAATTAGCTCTTTATAGATATATTTTACTCCAGTTCTTGTAAATGAATTCAAAAACTTTACTTCTTGTAATTTTTCTCATTTCAAAATGAGCTATCAATTATAATTTATGTTCTGAATTGTAATTTAAACGTTTTTCAGTTTTTGTTCTTTCTATGAGATCTCTGTAGAAAATGTCTATAAAATCCAACAAATAGAATTGTTGTGTCGCGAATTCTATGTCGCAAAATTTAAGTGTTTTTAATCATTTGAGGAATCAATTATTTAAGTATTTTATTTGCATTTGTATTTGATTTTTTTTAATTTGAAATTTTGAAGAGCATACTGAATATATATATATATATATATATATATTTGTAAAGAGTGTATTTAAAAGCTTTAATCAATTATTTTTCTTCCACGGTCCACTTTTCTAACGAAGAAAGGGGAGCGTCTTTTAACGGAAGTAACATCTGTGGGAATATCTTCAAGTTGACAGTTGCAACGGAGAGCAGTATAGTGTTGTTTTCTTTCGTTTTGTTACGAAGCTGTAAAATGGATATCGTAATGGGCTCCCCGCAATTCGCTTGCACTATCACTTTGTGTATGTTGCCTTGCTTATAACTCACACAACGTTATTTTTATTTAATATGCTGTATTTATATTTGGTGTGGAATAATTTTAATTAGGGGTTTTTGGTATTTAAGATTTGTACGTATCTTCCACTCGTTACTCTTAAACGCGTTGAAACACACAATGGAATTGGATGCTTTTCTACGTAATAAACTTGATTTAATATTACTTAAATTAAGTTGATCCTTTATTAATTTATATCACTGGATGCAGAAAAATTAGCCTTTTAATTTAAGATCATTTTCAAGATTCTAGCTCTGACAGTTTTTAAGATACGGTAAATTATTTAACCCTTTAAGCGTGCTTGACGAACTCACCTCGTCATCGGAGTGTTACGCCGTACCCGTGTTTGACGAGTCCTACTCGTCATCCAATTTTAAAGTCCGCATTTCAACGTGTTTGACGGAAATATCTCGTCATATCCTTATGTTTTCAAAAATTGTCACTAGATGGCAATAGTAGTTCCGTAAAGTGAAATATAATTTCTTGGGGAGACTTTGGTGTGTTTGATTTTTGCATTCTGGTGAAAATGGCGAGCTGTAGCGGTGTTTCCAGCCGCTTTTCTGTGAAAAGACCGTTGCTAGCGAATGATTCTGATTCAGAAGATAACATTTTAGATTATTCTGATTTCGAAAGTGGATCGGATTCCGATGCAAGTATTGACAGTTATGAATCAGATGAGGATATGGATAAGAATTTGGATTCGGTGCGCCAATGGTGTAAAGTTTCAAGTGCAACTCCAGCTCCACCACGTTTTCAATTTGATGGAAAGCCTGGAATAAATTTTCAGGTAAAAGGTATTGATAATTCCTTAGATTTTTTCCAACTATTCATAACTGAGGAATTGGTAGAAACTATAGTAGAGGAAACAAATATATATGCAGAACAATTTTTGCGAAAGAACAGAAGTGTACTGAAATTTAGATCCCGAGTGCATAAGTGGAAACCGGTAACTGTACCTGAAATATGGATTTATTTAGCTCTTCTTTTACTCCAGGGTATTGTTTTGAAGCCCGTGACAGCCTGGTATTGGTCAAAGAAGAAAATTTTGAGCACTCCTTTTTTTGCTGAAGTTATGTCAGAGCAAAGATTTTCTTTGATAAGCAAGTTTCTGCATTTTTCAAATAATGAAACTATGGATGAAGAAACTCATCCTTGCTGGAAACTTCGAAAAATATGGCCTATTTACAGTTTCCTTTTGGAAAAATTTCGAACTCTGTATACTCCTGAGCGTGACATTAGCATCGATGAAAGCTTGATGTTACATAAAGGGAGGCTTTCTTGGAAACAATATATACCCTTGAAGAGAGCTAGATTTGGATTGAAATTCTATATGCTCTGTGAATCAGACACAGGTTACATATGGAATTACATTTTATATACTGGAAAGGGGATGATTCTAAGCCCAGACTTCAACAAGGAAAACCTTACATCGCAAATTGTTCTAAGTTTGATCCAACCTTTGCTCAACAAAGGATACTGCCTTACAGCCGATAATTTTTATATGGCACCAGATCTTTGTGATAAACTTATATCATTCAAAACTGATTCGTACGGGACAGTTCGAGTGAACCGCAAAGATGTTCCAAAAGAAATGCAATCATCAAAACTTAGAAAGGGTGACATTATTGCTTTTCAACGCGGAAAACTAATTGCAATGAAATGGAAAGATAAAAAAGATGTTCATTTATTGAGTACAATCCACAATATTGAAATGAGTAAAGTTTCTTGTAATGGAAAAGATGTTGAAAAGCCAAAGGTTGTAATCGATTACAATTTATCAATGGGAGGTGTGGACAGAGAGGACCAAAATTTATCCTATTATGAGACAGTACGGAAAAGAATGAAAGTATACTACAAAAAAAATTTCAGGCATATGATTGATCAATGTCTTTTCAATTCATCGATTCTACAGAGCAAGGTAACTAACAAAAATATAAAACTGTTGGATTTTCGAACTGCAGTCATTGAAGAAATATTACGTAAATATCAAGTGTCTACAGACATGACGGGAAAAACGGGAAGAAAAAGTGATGAAAATGATCCATTGCGTCTTACAGGAAGGCACTTTGCAGACTATATACCTGCCACACCCTGCAAACGAGAACCAACAAGACGATGTGTTGTTTGCTATGCGTCTAATAAAACCGGTAAGAAGATTAGAAAAGAGACCAGAATATGGTGTTCGGACTGTGAAGTTGCCCTCTGTAACATTCCATGTTTTAAAATTTACCATACCCAACGAAATTATTAGAAAATATATGTAAGTTTAATTGTATATTTATGTCTTTACTTAGTTATTACTTTCTTTTTTTAGATTTTATTTATTGTAACATGCGAGAGAATATATCTCCAATGCAGCGCGCCCGCTTACTCCTTCCTACTATCGCGAGAAACACTCCCTACTGCAGTGCACGCGCTGGAGCAAACGCTACACGCTTAAAGGGTTAACTAAATTTTTACACTTTCCTTGTGAAAAGGTCTTGGGGGGGAAAAGGATTGAAAAAAAAGTCGCACTTTAGCTGAATTCTAAGGCTTTGCTTACGTGTTAAGAGGAATACAGTGAGAATTTCCGGTGGGGTCGTTTGGGTTTGTAAGTTTTTTTCTCGCACCTGCATCGGATTCTTCGCATTTCTTTTGGTGTGCTTGGCGATATTTGAATTTGTGTTTAGTTCAACACCTCGGGAATTTGGGAAGATTTTTGTAGGGGGTGTACGGGGTTTGGAGTACTGGATTTTTTCACCTTGTGTAGCGGGGTTTGGCGATGTATGGTTTCTTCTCTTGACAAAAAGCCGGTGCATGTGTCACTCGCTCTCTTGTCTTCGCTTTCCTCCCTGCAAGGTGTTTGTGCAGCTTTGAAGATACTTATTCGTTGCTGGGAGCTTATGGCTCTTTTGGTTTATCGTAATGATGGGCTAAAGGTCTAAAAATTACTTGCTTCCTCCAGAGAAAGTCTTCGTTATGAAATAATTAAAATTTACTTCCTTACTTGAGTAATTATTCATCGAAATTCAATTCAAAATTCAGGAGTTTCTACGGACACAGACTGCCCCATCAATTTAAGAAAAAAAAAGGAAAAAAAAATGATTTCAAAGAAAATCTGATAATGATGTCTCCCTTTTACTGAAGACTCCAAGAGCACTTACGGCTCCTAGCGACTGGATGCAACTCCCGTCCTGCCGGATGAAGATCTAGATGTTTGCTATGATGATGTTGTCCATCCTGCTGTTCACCGATGAGAATGGGCCTGAGCATAGATTCTACCCGGCATGTTGCCAAAGATTTCCTTGCAACATATCGCCGAAGTATTCACTCCAACATCGAGGCATTCTGATGAACTATCTACTACATCATTTTCTTTTCTACAAAGTTCCGGCTAGAGATCAGATAAGATTTTTTATTTTATTCTAGAAGCCTTAACTTAAGTTCTTAAGAAAAATTTTTACTTAAAATTACGGTTTATAATTATGTCCTAAAATAGCAAGAGGGGTATTCAATTATTTTCAAAATGTAATTATGGTTTAATTTTAAATGTTTGCATTAAAGGATTTAAGATGTTGAGGAATTTAAAATTTAATATCTTTTGATGAACATACTGACTTTGCTAAGATTAAAGTAAATTGTTAACTGTCAAAAAATATCTGGTTTTAATACTCCTAACTTTTCCTATAAGGGTGGTTGTGATGTAACTCAGTTAACTGAATTTGATAGAACCTAATAAGAAAAAAAAGGGTTCGTTATGAATTTTTTTAATAAGTTTGCTTAAAGATTTTTTTTAAATTGTTAAGAAATTAGAAATTTTGTTTTATTTGGTGACCTACAAAAATACTAAGTTAAGGTATATAGTAACACTGTACTTGCTGAGTTTAAGAAAAATTGGAAAACTGAAATAGAATTTTCGCTCCTTGTTAATACTCTAAATATCTTAAGAAGGTAATTTTAAGTTGTTAGGCATAGCAGATTTCCTTAATTTTCTGTGCAATAGGATAAAATTTAAGATTGTTCTGATAAGAAGTGTTCTTTTATTTTTGTGTCATAATAAGGTTTAAGAAATTAAATAATTGTTAAAGGAAATAGTTCTTATGAATTTTTATAAATTTTAACTCATTGAAATAGTTATACTTAATTAATAGTTATACAAGTTTGATGTTTATGTTGAAATTGCGGAATTTGTTGAAAACACATGTTTATGTTTCACTGTTAAGGATTTGTAAAATTATTTCAGGTTATTTTCATACCCCGGGGATGAAAGGGTTTATTACTAATATTGATTTTTACATAATTTGATATGTTTAAAAAAATAAACTCTAAGGTTTTCTTGAAGGTTAAAAAATCAAATACAAATACAAATAAAATACTTAAATAATTGATTGCTTAAATGATTAAAAACACTTAAATTTTGCGACACAGAATTCGCGACACAACAGAATAATTTTGAATTAATTCTACATTTCTAATTTTGCTTATTAGATCAGATACTTTGTATGTTGCATGATTTTTTTCAAGTTGTATTCCTTCTTGTGTTAGTTTTGTGATTTTGAGTTGTAGTTTGTATTTATGTTTTTGTGAATAATAAAAAAATTTACTTGAACAGTTTCAGTGAAACGAATTTTTTCTTTAAAAATGCTTTTAAATTAGATTGTGTTATCAATATAAAAGTTCTGAGATTATTTAAAATATATTTAAATAAGTTGAAAATATATTTAATGTATGTGAAAAATATATAATATAATTTTGATAATAATTATAACACCTTTCAGAAAAAATAATTTAACATTTGCTGTGCCGAAATATAACTTTAATTGATTAGTATTTACTTTAAAAAGAATTAAATGAAAATTTAAAAATAAAGATTGCTTGTTTCTAAGTAATATTGAATGTAATAAAGTTTGTTATTAATGTAGTTTGTGAGATAATAATTTGTTATTAATGTAGTTTGTGAGATAATAATTTGTTATTAATGTAGTTTGTGAGATAATAATTTGTTATTAATGTACTTTGTGCAAAAAAATTGGTTTAATATTCATAAAAATGAATTTAAATTGTATAGTAGTGAACTTATGAAAAGCAATTTTATGCATTTTTAACAAAAGTGCTGTAAAGGAGGAAAGTACTTATTAAATTAAAATGAAACGTTAAGAGTAAAAAAAAAAGCATTCTAAGATAAAAAACATTGTAAAAACATTGTAAACATTGCAAAGCATTGAAACTATTTGGTCTTTGCGCTAATGTAACTTCGCTAGCCTAACTGGTATGACTCATAAATAGAGCTTTCTGGCTTTGTACTCTAGGTGGAGTTGGACAAGCACTGTTTGGCAAGAATAAAGCAACCCTGAAGACAGAATGTTAACGTAGAATATAGCTACTAACGTGGCATTCAGCAGCGGAACATTTTCTGTTTAAGCAGTCTAACACCTCCCTTTAAATGCCATCTCTTTCTACCTCATTTACTAACACACGAGCTAAAATTATCGTTCTGGAAGCAAAGCGGAAATGGAGAAGTGACGGTAAAGCTGAGTAAAATAAAATGACTGGTTAATTAACATAAACAAATGCGTGACAGCATAAAGAAAGAGGAATGTCTTTAGAGTCTGAACCCATTCAGTCAAGACTTCAAATGGATTAGAAGCGAAAATAAAGGAACAGATTTATCTGATCGCATATTGTTAAAATACTTACCTTTCTTTTTACTTTCCGAACTATGCTTATTATCATTTTTTAGTCCTAAGGGGCTTTGTCCCTGAACGTTTTCGTTTTGGCATTTTACGTTAATTCACTATAAATGTCATATTCACTTTTCAAATTGGTGCCAAGAAACATTATCTCCGTGTATTATATTTAAAGAAATTAAATAATGAAGAATCTGCAAAAATGTATATATGTTTCTCGCACTGGGATTAAATAACGGTACTTGAGCCATCCAATTTTGAATAACGTACGTTTTCCCAAGAATTTGGGCATCTAGAAGCCCAGATTCAGAATTTGTTTTGTTGGCTATTTCATATTTTGTAAAACTTTTAACGAATTTGTGATTAGCAAACTCAACGATTTCAAAGCGAGTAATGGCAGCACTCTACGGGGAAAAAAAAACTTTTTATCTCCAGCCCGAGGAACTGTGTATCGGGAATTCTAAAGATATGCTCAATTTAAAATTATTTTGCGATATTGCTGTTGAACTGAATTTTATGTTTTAAGTGCCAAGAACATGATATTTAATTAACAAAGGTAACACACAAAACGTTAAAAAAGCCTCTTTGGACGTAATTTAAAATTTGAAACATTTCAGATTTTTTTCTATTATTTAATTTAATTTTTATGATGCCTTATTAATCAGTTTATCATCTATCTACTTGTCACTAACTGAACTGAATTATATAAAGCTTTATTTAGATTAAATTTTAATTACCTATTACTTACTCATTTTATAATATTATTTGATTTATGACCTATTCATTTCTGTTCACTTTTCCATTGGCGTTTCAAAAGGCTCTTGCGCACATGATTTCAGAAATTAAGCTGTTTGCAGACGTGGTGGTGGCTCGCAGTAACAGATTGTGGCTACTTAATTGCAGCACAGAAGTGAAAATTAATATAACTGTATAAGGTATTTCTCCCGCCTTCTTCGCATGCCTTCGTGGTGTAGTGGTCTGCATGCTCGACGCGTAACCGAGAGGTCCGTGGTTCGATTCCCGGCGAAGGCGTTGCTCATTTTTCATGTCTCCTGCTTCGTAATAACCTAATGTTTCTACACTGGCGCCCGAACTTAAAAGGTGGTGGTTGAGGATTCTCCACCACCGCGATTTGGCGATTGGGTTCCCAAAACCCCAGTCGCCCTTTAAAAGGGGGAGTATATAAGGTATTTCTCCCGCCTTCTTCGCATGCCTTCGTGGTGTAGTGGTCTGCATGCTCGACGCGTAACCAAGAGGTCCGTGGTTCGATTCCCGGCGAAGGCGTTGCTCATTTTTCATGTCTCCTGCTTCGTAGTAACCTAAAGTCTCTACAACGGCAGAAATTATATATTTAAATTTGCATCATTAAATTATAAACGTCAGGTTTGTAAACTAGTATTTTCGATCGAGATTTCATCCAAAATCTTCTTCTCATTTTCTAACTTTAGGATTAATTGTTTCAAAATCATTTTTAGTCCAAAAGGGCTTTGTCCCAGAAGGACTATTGTTTTCGTTTTAGGTAAAAATATGAGTGTCTTTAAATATTAAATTCTAGAGAAAGAAAAAAAATTATGTTGCTTCTGACAGGAAATACTAAAAAACTATTTGGAATATCGTATGTTTAGAAAATTGGCCATATGATCATTTCTGAATCATATCTAATACGTTCTGCATTACGTTCTGCATTCGCAATATTATTTTTTATACAGATATGCAAATAAGTCATAAATGTATCACAGTTATATAACCTTAGTATGATCAGATATAACCTTAATATGAAGAGAAAACTTCACATAGTTTATTTATAGGATTTTTTTTCGATATTGCACTAGTCATTTAAAAAGTAATGCAATGTAGCGTGACATTCATTTGCATTTTTAGTAACATTGCATTCCTGTCACTTTGTCGTATTACATTCATGACACTTTATGACGTTACATCAGTGTCGCAGCGTGACTTCATAACAATGTCGTAATGTGACTTTGCAACAACTTTGCAGTGCGACTTTACAACAACGTCACAGCGTAACTTCATCATAGCGTCGCATCGTGATTACACATCAGCGTCCCAGTGCGACTTCACATTAACTTCACAATCAGACTTCACATTAACATCGCAGTATGACGTCACATAAACATCTCAATGTGACATCACGAGAAGCGAGCATTTTAGGCATACCTACAACCACACTATGACGCTGTGTGATGTTACGTGACGTGGATGTGATGTCGCAATTGCTGACAGCGACGTCGGGCACAGTGCCGTCGCCGTGCTATTGGGACCGAGTAAAAAAGGGAGATACGAGTCCTGGTATTTATTAACTCTCAGTTCCTTGCGAACAGGCTAGCTTCATGAAACTTTCATGCTTCTTACATGTATCATGTAAATACAAGACAGTATCATCAGAACCGTTCCTAGCAGGGGTGCAGCGTATAAAAGTACGCGGGCGGGAAAAATCAGGGCCGGCCGGACTGTCGCGATACCACGCCTAAATATTTTAAATTCATTTTAAGTACTTGTCATATATCAGTACTTTTATACAGTTTGTCATACGTAAGTACTTATTGAGTACGAAATAAAAATTTTATTAATCACTGAGTACAATTTTTAAATTTGGGGGCTGCAATCTTAGGAGATTACACGAGCAGCCAATGGCCTAGGAACGGCCCTGGACAGTATACTTTATAAAACTCTCCATAAATGCATTTTTACCAAATGACAAACAGCGTTTGTTTTTTAATAAATTAATCTTCAACTCCTTTCGGAGCTGATTCGAGCATAATAGGGCTTACGAAGATTCAGCTTTGTTAACATCGCAATTCGTATTTCGACGCAAAAATTTCTACCTAGAGTTTAACATTGGGTGATAAACTTTACAGCATAATTAAAATAAGAACCATAGCTCAAGAGAACCTCACGTTGCGATAGCGTGGTCACTGAAACCCCGCAATAGCATTTGATGAAAGAAGTTCTTGAGTAATGGTAATAACTTTTCTTGAACATTTAAATTCGCATTTGGTAAATTATTGTCGCGTGAGCCAGAAAGTGAGACCTACAAGCTCGACATATTTAAAACCGCCCTCATAAAAGCCTTTTCCATAGTAAAAGTTAGGGCCAAACTAGAAGCAGAATTTTTTAGTAAATGCTAGTCGAAGGTCGAAGAAGTGACCGAATTTATATTAAGGAAAATTCAAATTTTTAATGCTGCATATGGGAAAAGGCTCGATGCGGAAGTGATTGAAATTATTTTGCTTAGATCGTTGCCACAGACCAAGATTTCTTCGAGTTGTCTGGTTGAGATTTGCACACTGCGTCAAAAGAAAGAAAAGGTGCATTTCTGTACTTTCTGTTCTACTGGGCCGATTGACCAGATTCAACTTGCTTTTTTCATGTCTCGAAAGCGCGGCTTGGAATATGTGTACCATTTATACACACTGGCTCACATTTGTTTTCGGACACTTGTATTTTTGAAATTTATCTACAATGATATCTTTCGAAAATAATGATTAATATACTGATTTTTTTTCTATAGCTTTCGAAATTTATCTATAATATTCCGCAATACTTTGCTATGTTGAATGTAGAGGAACCTATTGCACTGTGTAGCAACTTATCACTGAGCTTAAGTATTTAACGACAAAGTCCAGAGAAAGGTTAAAATACTCTTTTATTCACTCAAGAAAATGATAACAGATGGCCCCTTTTTGGGCTTATAGGCTCCACTCGATCTTTTAAAATCAAGATAAGAAAATAAGAAACTATTCTAATACTAAAGTAAACTGACTTGGACGAATCTAGATACAATTACCTAACATAGTTGGCCCTTAATTAATTACTCGGCGATTAGACGGCATGTACAAGAAGCACGTAGAATAAGACCGAGCGTAGTTGGCTTAAAACGAAATAACCTGACGACAAACACGAATTACTAAGGACTTCTAAGTTCTTCTACTGAAGTAAACCTTCCAAGTACTCCTTCTACCTCATTTACATGAAACGCAATTCTAAAAACGCATTCTGGTGGGGAGTTGTAAGTGGAAAACAAGAATTTAAAGGAAAGGGTTTCAAAATTGAAAAATTGAAATAACTGTTATAATGTTAAAATAAACCTTACAGATCTTTTACTAAATATTAAACCATAGACCCTAAAAATTTTCTAATATATAATTTTTTCTTTGTTTTAAACTTTGCTTATTGTAAAATAAATACCATCAAAATATTCCTTGGAAGAAAGTAATTTGTTCCAAACATTTATAGAATCATTAAGTTATTTTGAAGCGGAAGACATGAAAAATGAGCAATGCCTTCACCGGACCTCTCGAACACGCATCGAGTATGCTTCCAATTACGCTACCAATGCATGTGGAAAGGAAGGGGAAAATGCCTTATATACTGCCTTTTAAAGGTCGATTGGGGATGAGGGGACCTAGTCGCCAAATCCTGGTGGTGACGAATTATAGTCCACCACTTTATAGTTCCAGCGCCATTCTAGACACTAGGTTATTTTGAAGCAGAAGATTTGAAAAATGAACATTGCCCTTCCCGGGCCTCGAAACCTGGGCCATGTCGAATACGCATACCACGAAGGCGTGCGAAAAGAAGGGAAAAAGTATCTTATAACCTATATAGTTATTTCAATTGTGTACGTCCTCCTTCAACACATACGTCGTTATCACATATGCAATGATCCGCAGTACGAAAGCTCTTGCCCAATTGCTGTTCAGGATTCAAAGAATGGATTTCGGAGCTTATTTATACAGGTCTTGTTGAAGTACCCAGTTTAACGAGCGATGAAGGTTCTTTGCACAAACCTTTAGGTAAATATTTCAAAAACTCACAGTTCGTTTTCGCATTAATGATCACAGATAAAAGCTTCGAGTAATCTTCCGATGTGGTATTACTAGTTACAACTTCGGTATAAACGCAATGTTGTTTCTTACATATCAATAGGTGTCAGACGTAGGTAAACCTCAAATTTTCAGTTTGTTGCCTTTGATATTTTATTTTACTTTTGCCTTAATTGTTTAAAGTTTGTTCGTATTTATTATCATTAATTTTTTTTTTGGCTGTTAATTTCGCGTCTTTGCTTACCATAGCTACACAGAATAGAGTTTAATGTGACGATCTAGTAACTAGACAGGTTCATATCATAGTTAGTGAATTTATTTTGTTCTAAACTGCAGAAAATAAACTGCAGCGTTTATTAGAAAAATCAAGCTATCTTGGAAGAAGAACTGTTTCTACAAATCAAAGTAATTTAATGTTTAGTTTTAGTACATTTTATTAATAAAAGTCTAATTTATCAATATTTTTATTGTTGCTGTTGTGTCCATATTACATGGAAGAATGGTTGCGAACTCCTACTGCAAAGAAAGGTTGGACTTCTATTGTCCACCCCAATTTTGACGGATAGAACCCCGGAGGGGGCGTCCGGGGTTCTCCCACTCCTTTCCTCTTACACCAAACCATACGACAGGACTTTCGGCTGGCCGCATATTTAGAGTCCCCCCGTGCCGAACAGAAACTATACATTTACAAACATCCATGTCTTCTCTGGGATTCGGACCCGAGCACTTCGGAACCTCAGCAGGCTCCCCTAACCCCTATACCGTCTGGGCGACAATATTAAATTTTGACTCAAAACCAAATTACTATAGATGTATATGTCAAACGAAGAGTAAAAAGTAATTTGAACATAAACTATATTTTTGTCCGATCAACTACTTTCTTTAGTTTTTTAAAAGCAAATATGTAGTTTTTGATCAATAAACCATAAATAAAGGGCACAGAAAATTCGTATTTATGTTTTCTATGTTTTAAAAGCCAAAAAGTTAAAATTCTTAAAAGTAAGGCTGAACTTCCATTGAAAGAAGCAACGAGTTGGCTCGTGCAAACTACTTTACGTTCAAATATATTCCGTGCTGCTCTCCGACTTCGGAAAAATGTTAACTACGTTTTATTTCGTAGATACTGCAAGCTGTTATTCGTAATCGAATCAATATTCATACATACACACGTATGTAAACAAAAATGAAAACCCCCATTTCGTGCATTAAAGGCTTTAATTTATGGAGTTCCTGTTTTCAACTCCTGTTTAGTTCCATTTTGCATACGAAAAATATGCAAAACAGTAGAAAACTTAAAACTACCGAAAAAGGAACAAAAAACCTGCTAGATATTTGCAAAAGATTAAAAATTACCTTATACTTTTCTAAAAGTTTTTCTAGGCGCTTAGCATTTTCTGTACTGCTTGCTTAAAACTGCATCTAAAATGGCATCGAAAAACTGATAATCAATACACGATTCAAGAATTTGGTTCGATGCATTTATTTCAGCGCTCTCACGGAAAGCTGTAAATAATATGACAGCATCATACATTATTCAAGAATCTCTGTTTTGGTGCATGCATTTCAGTATTATCACAAAATACGTACTAACTATGATAGTAAAACTCCCGACAGGTAAGAAGTAACGCATATGAAACGAACCTTCACAAATGGCCAAAGTTCCTAGATCGAGACGTCAGCAAGCTGCAACAAAGGATTTTCCAAGATACTTGAGGATTGGTGTCATTCCAGTTTCTCCATTCCTTGTGTTAAATAATGGTACGAATAATCCCTCCCCCGCTACCGGAGTTATAGCAGGAAATTTTGAAATTTTATCAGAAAAATTGCGCTTCCAGTATGATTTAATTGTGCCTCCGGATAAACAATGGGGACGCTTGAAAGAAGATGGAAACTGGACGGGTATGGTAAACATGCTTCTAAAAGATGAAATCGATGTTGCACTTCTTACCATCAATAGCCAAAGACAGTCAATGTTTGATTTCTCTGTACCCTACTATTTTCAAGATGTATTATTCGTTACAAATATCCCAAGTTATAAACCTCGAGTGTTTTCCTACGTGACAGCATTTCAGCCGTCCGTCTGGATTAGCTGCTTCGTAACACTTTTACTAATGCCAGTAATATTTCGATGCGTCTTGAAAAAGAAACCTACTTACATGCGCATTATCTTTGAAATAATAGGTAGTGTATTAAAGCAACCTTTTACCACGAATGATAACACATTAGGTGGGAGATGTCTTATTACATTCTGGCAATTTTTTACGTTAATTATATCATGTGGTTACATAGGAGGACTTTCGTCGATGTTGAGTATACCAATGAGAAATCAGCCAGTTCGGAATTTTCGGGAATTATCTGAAGCAGTGGAATCGGGAAAATATAAATGTTATATACGCAAATGATCGTTTAATATAGACATCCTTGAGCAAGCCAGGCAAATACATCTGAGAAATCTTGCTACATTAATTAAAAAAACCAGTGGTTCATTGATAAACCAAATTCTTCAAAGTACCTTCGAGGAAACACTGCTCTAATACTTACAAAAGCAGAAATACTTTCGACATTCGGTACAGAAATTGGTGAAACAAAATATATGTCAGATGACTCACTTTCTTTTTGGTACGGTGGATTAGCTTTCAAGAAAGGTTTCTGTTGCATGGCAGCTGTTAACGCTGTAATTTCTAGACTTCACAGCTCAGGATTATATCAAAAAACGGTTAATGAAGGAACGTTCAAATTAAGCCAAAAAAGACGTAGCGACAGTAATGAAACAAATCCCAAAAGTCAAGTCGCTATGGAGGATATAAAAATATTTATCGTTATGCTTGCTTTGGGTTTCTTTATCGCCTTTTTAGTTTTATTGTGTGAAATCATTTACAATAAGCAAAAATTTAAGTTTCCAGGAAAAGATGCATGCTAGAGAAAGAAATCAAGAGTAATGTTTTAAGCAGTTCTTCATATTCCGCTTGAAATTTAACTCCTTTAAAAATCAAAGTAGTGGAAGGTATATTTGATAGGGTATGCAAAAAATAATTTCATAAATTTTTCCTGAGAAATAAAAGAAACATTTCTGAATACTAAATTTATATATATTAAAAAAGTTTGCATAATATTTAAAAAATTGAAGATGTATGAATCTAAATAAACTGTTCTTTTTTTATCATTTTAAACAGACATGAACTTCAGAATAAATAAAGATGTATTTTATTAATATATTTTATTCATCTCCAGAATGAATGAAATATCTCCAGAATATAAGAAATAATTAGAAATAGAAAATAAAAACTAGGAAAATTCCATTAAAATAGTCTTGAAATGTGTTTGATGCGAATTAGAAATCCTTAATATTGCAGTCTTCAGATGTTTTATCAGTATTAAATTTTTATTTAAAACTTAAAACTTCTTGTTACTCCATTCGTTATTTGTAAATATTTGCGCCTTTCTAAATTCACATCATATGTTACCATCTTGAATCCTCCAAAATTCTTACTGATCTATCATATGTTGAAACATTTTACCCAATATGCTATTGTCGTTTGTACTTTATGCATATCTTTGTACAGATTAACTTATCAAAGATGAGCACTGCTTAGAAGTCATTGAGATTATTTTTTAAAGATGGCAGTTTCGTAATACTGACGTTGAAGCTTTAGCACTTGACCATATTGTGACTAGAATATATTACGCTCAGATCTTCTAAAAGCTTCAAAAAGTCGCTTGGGAAATGTGATCAAACAAGAACTAAAGAATATGCGTATTTCTCTGTGGAAATATACGCCCTTTGCATGTTTTCTGCAGCGATTATGAAACTTCTTCAGCTAACGCTCGTCTTTGCATGTCAGCCATCTGAAGCAGCTCCATCTAGTACAACCGTGCACATTCTTCCAGCGATTAGGAAACTGGGCCTCTTATACAACATGCAGAGTTTATCTTGTGCCTTCGGACTTGTGTATCTTTGATTAAATGTTGTACAATCTAAGAAAGTTGCTAAATCTGTGCACATCTGTTTTTTTTTTCAAAGAAGATTTGAGAGCTGAGTGCAAATAGATCGCTTTAGGACATTTGGAGACTTTGTTGAGTAACAATTTCACACGAAAGAAAAATCATTCCAACAATAGACGGAATTTGGACAGATCCGTGTGTCAAAAGACATTAGGAGGATCTCTGTATTGTTTTCAGTGGAACCTTCATGCTATTTGCTATGTTCTTATATGCTATCCAAAATTTGTCTAAAACAAAATCCTATTCTTTATGCTACGTTTCTAAGTTATATATGTTGTCAGGTTTTTGATAGCGTTACATTTTTTCTGGAGTATATTTTGTAGAACTGTCAAGCAAAAATGTTCAGACAGAACTTTATCACACTTTGATGCTTCAACAGATATTGCGACTTTGTTCAACAATAACATTGGTTTTCTGAAAGCGATGTTGTCTTCTGCTTTATTTTCTTGACTATTTATAACTTATATTTTTATTTTATTAACTATTTATATTATTTTATATATTTCTTAACTATTTACATTTAACTCTATTTATAACTGCTTTATTTTCTTAAATACAGTTTAGTGTTTAGCGTTACAGTACTAAATTACTGATTCACGAATTTTAAATTGTTTGCAAGAGTATACAAATTAAATTAACAAATTCTTAAAATTTAAAACAAAATCTGCAGGGGCATAAAATTCTAAAAAGTATTTCAATGGCTGTGTATAAGTATAAATTCAAATTCTTAATTTTTGTTTGTTTGTTATAACATGAGGATAATTTTAATTTTTCTACCATAATAATAGTTAGTGAATTTTAAAAATTTAAAATAACATGAATAATTAAGAATTTAGAATATAGAATAACAAGCAGAAATAAATTTTAAGAATTTAGAGCAACATGTACCATTTTGTCTTTTCCACATTTTTTTACTTGAGTAATTGCATGCATTAAAAAAAGGTCATAATCTTTTGGTGTTTCGACGTAGTAATTTTAAATACAGATTTCTGGAAATTTTCCTTCGCGTTATTCATCTTTTCGCGTATGTCAGCTAAAGCTTAATCATTGTCCTGACTCATGCGATAACGTGATGTTTGTTAGAAAGGTATTCTGTATTTTTAAATGTTTTTAAATTCCAGACGAAACTGGATAAAATAAGATCATAAAAGTTAATTAATTTGTTCTTTTCACGTTTTAAATTATTTTTATGAAAAATTCCATATTTTGAGTAAAATTACTTTATTATCAGATCCTTATTTTTTTAAAACTTGTAGATCCTAAATTAATTAAAATTGAGGTTAAAATTTATTGTTTGTAATAGGATTCTGTAATTTTACTCAATCATATTTTATTCAGTTTTAATTCATTATATTTGTTATTTGCTCGGTAAAATTAGTGCCTTTTAAATAAGTTAATGCTTAGCAAACTGAATACATATTTTCATGGTGTACATACAGTCACTTCATAGAAGATATGAATAATGTGCAAATTCAACAAACTTTATGAATTTACTAGCGGAAGAATCCGCAAGATGAACAGGCTTGGGCCAAAGCGATACTTATAAGTGTTACGTAATGAAAAACTGAAAATCAAATGAACTATTAATTTAATGTACTGTATGCACAATTGCTACCTGCGACGAGAGCAACATTTATGAGTTCTGTGTGCACCTGAAAAGAAAGTGCATAAAAACATTTCAGTATGAGTGAAATTAGTTCATTCTCTTAAGCAAAAACCAATTCGTTCTCATGGGTGGCTCTGGAACCCTTAGTTGTGGTAAAACAGACCATGAAAGCTGAGGACTATCTGAACATAACTGCGGATGAGTTGCGCCCTTACGTGGCGTCTGTCTTCCCAAGTGGAAATGGAATCTTCCAGCAGGACAACGCCCCATGCCACAAGGTCGAACTTTGTTGGAGTGTTTCGAGGAGCCCAAGGATGAATTCCAATTAATGTCCTGGCCACTTAATTTCCTAGATCTTAACACGATAGGGCATATTTGGGGTGTCACGAAGCGGCAGCTCTGAGCTTAAACACCACCATGTCGGTTAAATTCAATTTCGACTTTGCGTGACTGCTGCTTTAGACAGTTGGTATAACCTGTCTCCATCAACCAAGAACTTATGGCATCCATGCCAAGGCAAGTTGCAGCTGTTTTGCAGGCCAAAGGTCACGCAGAGCGTTGTTGAGTAGGTGGTCATATCGTTTTGGCTCTTCGGTGTATATTTAAAAATTAAACAATTAAAATAGTTGTTGATTCCACAGAAAGATCTCAACTTCCCAAGGGGCATTGAAATCCCTCTGTACAATCACCAACAATTCATCTGGATCGCTCTTCGTCTCTCTCGCGTTTATGGACTAAATCCCTGTTTCAAGTGTAAATTTGCTAATCAATATTGTAATATATTGATTCATATTTTAAATTATTTCAAAAATGCGAAAAGAAATTTCCCGACACGATGAGAGATATAAATCTGAAAATAAAAATAGTATCCATTCTTAACAATACTAAAAATAAGATTAAATGAAATAAAATGAAGGAGCAATGAAATATAAAGAAGTAAAAGTAACTGCAGAAACATAAAAATGAATGTCTAATTAATAATAGGTTTTTACGTATAAACTGACCAAAATTAATTTAAAATTTTACTTGTAATTTCCCCCTTACCAAAGGACTGACATGAATAAAGTGTAAAATCCATTTTACTGTGATACTACAAGTTGATTCTGAATCGGCGTGAAAATTGAGACAGACAAGGGGTTGCTATTGTCATAAACTGTCTTACTGTGTGGCATGATTCAACAAAATAAAATTACAGAAATTTTAGAGTAAAAACTGTTTGGTTTAGAGTAAAAACTGTTTGTATGATTCATCAAAATTAATTGAGAAATTCTAATTGAGAAAAATTGAGTAAAAACTAATAATTTTATGATTAAATCTGGCTAAAAGTCAATAGAAAAAGGACAAAAGTTTAGACCTAAAAAGGAAGAAGTCAGAATACATGTAGTTCATTTTTACAGTTTAATTACAAAACAATTTACATTTTAATTACAAAATATATAAATATTTACTAACATAACATCCTTTCTTACCCTCCTTTTCGGTTTCAGGTAAGCGTATCATAATTTGTTAGTTTACTGATTAAATTTGATAGTCAACGCCAGCTTTTACAAGAAAATAATTATTAAATTAATTTTATACGTTATTGTCTTTAATACTTGTATCAACTTCAGTACAATGTTTTGTAATGCTATTTATTTGATTGAATATTGTGTTACCTATTACTGTCCTAGATATACTAGATTTTCAAAAAATAAGTTTAATTGTTTTAAAATTAAAAGCTTTTTCATCATATTTTAATTCACAAAAAACTTTTATCGTATAATTTAATTAATTACAAAACTATTAAATTTTTTTAAATCCGAAACTCCAGTTTTTTGCCAGCAGGAAAATTGTATCTTTGTTTATGAAGTTGACTTGTCACTTTATGATTATTGTAGACGCAATGAATGCTTTCTTTACCTTTTTACTTCCTTGTACGAAGTAAGGAAGTATTGCAATAACGAAAAATTTCGCGTATCATTTATATTAACAAAATCATTAATAAATTATCATTAACAAAAATATCCATTTTGACCCCTATCGAATGCAATTTAACGAGGTTTTTGCATATCATCTGTACGTAAGGACAGAATAAAGGACTCTTTTTCCCCAAGCGAATTATAAAACTGATTTAAAATGGATTCAGAAGAGATTTTTCTCATGGCGTCTGTAGGTACGTACGTATGTATGTATGTATGTATGTATGTATGTATGTATGTATGTATGTATTCTGCATAACTCAAAAACGAGTAGCCCCAGAAAGTTGAAATTTTGTATATAGGACTGTTACAATATGTAGTTGTGCACCTCCCTTTTTGGTTGCAATCAGCCGTACCAAAAGTAAATAAATATATATATATATATATATATATATATACTCACTATATTACTCGGCTCCATGAGCTTAGTTTTTTTATTCTTATACTAGCCGCTGCGCGGCCAGCCTTCGTCTGGCTTTTAAGTGTACCGGAAAAATGCCTAAAGAGAACACCAAACATTAAATTTGAAAACTGCACAGAATTTTATTCTGCATAACAATTTTATCGAAAAAGAAACAAAGAATAACGTTAAAAAAATTCAGTTGAAAATGCATTACATATAAAAAGCATACAATGAAATAAGCAATATCCCTTAATACAAATATTAATCATCCTAATAAATAAATTAACCAACTTCCTGCTGCCTTCTCTAGACAAACGTCCAGTATCCAAGAGAAACATTAAATTTAAAAACAGCACAGAATTATCGCCCTCATTTTTCCGTGCTGATATCAGCAACAATGGCTGTGTGCCATTGTTGTTCATATAATGAGAGAAAATTATCAATTTGATACTATTTCATCTTGTCTAGATGCATCTTGTGTACCAGATTTCATAGGCCTGGGTCTATTAGCTTACGCGCAGTACGAACGAAAGACACCTACACACACAGAAAGACTCGCCCTTTTAAATATAGATCTATAAATTAATTAAACAATTTACCTTTGCAAAAAGAAACAATCTTTCAATTTCTTAAACTGTTCAATAGAGTAAAATCTCGCTTTGCTATAGCCCATTATGTCTTAAAAGGACGTGATTTCATCAGAAAACACAAAATAATAAAAAAAAAATCTAATTCGAATTTCGAAAAACTCGCTTCGAGGTGCACTGGCTCATGAAAAAAATCATGCAAAACGTTTCAATATCTTACAAACTGTGAAATAAGCAAAAAATAACATGAAAGAAACTCAAAAAACAAAACATTTCGTGCAGAATTTTACTCTGCAGAACAAATTTATCAAAAAAGAAATCAATAAAAATGTATTATACATATAAAAAATGACAATGAAATATGCAGTATCCCTTAATACAAATATTACTTATCCTAATAAATAAATTAACCAACTTCCCTTTGCAAAATCTTAAGAACTCAAATGGTATAAACAGATTAAGAACTTAAACAGATTAAAAAATATCATGCAAAACTTTTTTATAATTAAAATTATATATAATTAAAACATAATATTACAATGAAATAAGCAATATCCCTTGATACAAATGTTAATTATCCTAATAAAGTAATTAAACAATTTACCGTTGCAAAAAGAAACAACTTTTTAATTTCTTAAACTTTTCAGTCTCTTAAAAACAGTAACATAAGAAATACGATGAAAAATTGTTGCCAAACCGAAATTTTTAAAAGAAAAAAACTATTCAAAATGATGCAATTTCATCAAAAATCCATCAACAACAATAAGAAAGGAAAATTGTTGCCAAAACTACATTTTAAAATATCTGAGATGTGAGAAGTGTATTTGGAAGCTTCATTTAAAAAATTAAAAAAAAATACAAAATATTATTATTTTTCCAAAATTCTTTTTTTAAAAGGAGTCGAAAGGATTAAAGTTCAACGTGTCCAAAAATCAAAGGAAAATAAACAACATATTTTTTAAAATAAGTTTTTTTAAAAAAAATTCCGCTGAAAAGGTGTTAAGCTCAATTTCCTAAATAAATAAAGTGTTTTGTATTAGCAGCAAGTATTGTCGCCAGTCTGTTTCGGAAAGAGGAGAATGTTTATGAGTAACGTATGCATATTAGGTAAGCGCCGCTGAATGGTCTGTGAAAAACCGTTTCTTTTTTATTTTTTTAAATTCCTTTTAAACATTATTTTAGATTTAATATAGTATTTGAATAGAACACGTGGAAACGATTAGATAATTCCTCAGATGATATAATTTTTGTGGCTTCTGAGTTATAAAATGAATTAGATGTAACGCTGCTAAGTGAACCTAGCGCCAGAGTGTCGCTATCGTAAATAAATGTAGTGAATTTTAAACAGTGAATTTATTCTATTGTGGTTTATGCGCTATCGACGAAGTAGATTTAGTTCAATTCCGTAAGTTTAAATGAAATGTAGGAAAAATGCGTATAAATTAATTTTCCGTACAAGGAAGTCATGTGGCGTATACATCAGATTTTTTTTTCAGCCTGCAACGACTGCTTCTCTTTTCGAGTCAAAGACTGATTATGTAAGATGATGCAAGAAAGCATATCATGATGCTTGCTAAAGCTTGTGGTGAAGAATTTTACTATTCTGCTGCTGCCATCTCTTAAGGCAGCAGCGACATCTGCTGCCATCTCTGCTGCTACGTTAATCTCTCGATAAATATTAGACATCAAACTTACTTTTAAGTTAAGTAGGAAAAACAATAAAAGTTGAAGTGCCCATGGTTCAAAACCATTTACTTCCTCATTAGAAAAAAATAAAGTGAGCATAAACAGGAAAATGCATAAACTAATTTACTTTATGCACACTAGAGAAAGCCACCTACGCTCGAGAAAGTTTAGGGATAGCTTAAAAAGTTAAGATTAATAAAATGAAAAATTAGATTCTATATACTTTTCCAATAATTTTATAGTCTTTTGCAGTTTTATATTTTTTTATTTTTTCTTTTGTATAGTGTTTATACACAATACAAACATTAAAGCAAAAAACGGATAGGAAAGATTTTAACGATTAATAGGTTCATTGGCATGTGGCGCAAAGTATTAGTGCAAATATAACAGGATAGACGCGAAAAAATATTTAGAGGCAGAAACAAATTCTGCGGGAAAATGTGATTCTTAAAATAACAGCTTGATAACAATGCAAAAGTCCGCTTTTCAGATCAATGGAAGCAATTTCAGCATAAAATGATAAGCAAAATGGCAATCAATGGGAGCTTGACAGAAGACGTCCTGTTTGACTATGCAAAGATCTTTAATTTTTTTAAGAAGTTTATTAGTGAGCTCTTCAAAAGTCAATAATTAGATCTGTATTTAGTCTTTTAATAATCTGTTGAAAAGTATTTAATTTATCTTATTTCAAATTTATAATTTGTATGAATTCTTCCAATATTATTGCAACAAGTAAAACTGCTCATATATGATGCAAATTTCCAAATTTTGGCAAATTTAATATAACAGCCGTCAGATGGCAGCACTACTAACTCTTTGAAATGGTTTCATTGCATTCAGCAATATGTATCTGTTTCCTGTCAACAGATGGCAGCAGTAAAATTTAAACAGTTCCAGTCAACAGAACAGTTTCCTGTCAATAGATGGCAGCAGTAAAGATACAGTTTCAGTTTTGAACAGAACTAAATATTTAAAAACAGGAAGAAAATGCCACAGTATTTCTCTTATCAGATCAAGTTGACTCAAAACAAGCATTTGTTTTTCCTAGAATTATTAATTTTTAACTTAAGTATTAAAATTATTAGCACTTTTTATAATTTGAAATTAAAGTATTAATATTTTTTTTCGTTAGAAACGTTTTGAATAGAAATATTCTAAAACATTTTTATCTGTTTGCAGTGTTAGGATACATTATCACGCGTTTATTATAGACGAGATTCGCAAAAGTGTACACAAAACGCAAAATCTTTAATTTATCTGTCTTCGGAAGCAATAAGTTTCCATAGTGCTGTCATTCGACGATATAGTAGTGATTTTAACTTACTTTTTAAGATTTTAATTTTATTTCTGAACAAGCTGAGCAATATTAAAGCAATAAACTTATTGCTCGCGAATTTTTAATCTTTACTGACGTTATGAAAAATCTGTCATTCACGTATCAAGATCAGAAATTTCCACATAGCACAAGAATAAGTTGTTCAGTATTTATTTATTGGATCCATCAAAACTTATTAAGGTCATGAACTAAAACCGAATTTGGCTGGATTATTTCGTGAATCATGAATTTCACTGTAATATCAAATTTGTACGTATAAATTAAAGGTTTTCTCAATAAATTGTTTCGACAGGAAGTTTAATTCATTGTAACGTTAATTTTCTCTCAGACAGCAGATGTAAATTCCTTGTCTGCAAAATTTATACCAGACTTTAAATCCATGAGGTGTTTTCTAACACACTTGTTAACCATCGAGAAATTTTTCAACGTAGTTAGGAAACTATTGTAAAAAAATGTTATTTACGAAATATTTCTTCTACATGATTTTTAGCAGATCGCCTTATTTTGTTGATAATTATGAAGAAATATTTTGATTACTTTTTACTTGTTCGGAGAATTCGATTTTTTTTCTGAAAAAGACTGAAATTAAAATCTATAATGCTCTGTACTACATCAAAAGCATCTTTACTTTCAAAATTATCACATTGTTTTATGAAAATTAATAAAATAAGTTGTATCCAATAATGTAACAGTGATCAGATCACCTATATCGGCACAGGGGCTTAGTTGAACTGTTTAACAGTGGAATTTTGCCCAACAAAATAATACCGGTTGGAACCAAGTACAGACCCGCATCCACCCCCATACTCCTTTCGAAGTTAAACTCAAAACTGAAAGTTACTCATTAGTGAAGTAATGTTACGAATTTTTACATATGTAAATAATTTTAGAGAAATTATATATGAAATTCTAGTATTTTTATTTAACTGTAAGATGAAATTCTAAAGAAGAGATGCTTTGCCAGAAAAGAAAGAATACAGGGCAAGTCTATTTAACATTGTGTAAAAAGGCTACCTGGCAAAATTGGTGAGATATCACCAAGCTGATGACGCGTTTGGCGGCTGATTTTTGTCGCCAAATTTGGCGATACAGCGATCTGTTTCCTGTATAACTGTAATGGGTATTGCAATTAAATAACTGTAATCTATCCTTATGTAACTGCAACCGTATCCTGCTCTCATATGCCTTGCAGTAATTTCGAAAAATGAAATTCACTAAAGACTTCTCGACCGCCGGGTGAAAACTATATAAGACAGTAGAGAACACCCACTCTCAGTTGTTAATTCAGAACTGAATTCGGAGTACTGAGATACCTGTGTAATATTGCGAATTTCTACTTTCACAATACCACATTGGTGAATCCGTGAATATTAAAAATTACTAAGTTAAAACTTATTTCACTATCAAGTAAGCATTTCTTTGTGATTGTATAGATTTATAGACATTGTTTTGTGAGTAATGTCTTTTCGGGACCGAGCTGTGAAAAGATCGGAGAAAAAGAAGATGAAATGTACATAACTAAAACATACATGTAATAAATTCAAATTAATACCATGTTTATTAAGTCTTCTCATGTCAAAAGGAAGTCTATTATTATTTCTCAACAAGATTATCTATTATACTATCATATTTAAGTTTATTATATTTTTGGTACCAAATTACAAATATGACATACTTAGATACTACTTTAGTACAAGTTATTGAGACTACTTAAGAAGGAAACAGGTACGATTCATCTTTTGCTTTAAACATTAATTTAACACCTGGACGATAAATTATTTCATGAAAATTTAACATATTAATCAGAAGGAGCTTTCAGCCAAATATACATTCCTCTTATCTTGTATCCAGTCTTCCTGTTATCTGGTTTTTCCACTTTTCTAGCTTTCCGATGCGGATTCTGTTGGCCTTGAAGTTTATTCTGCGAAGGAAACTTTAAATACTGGCGAAAGTTGCTTGCACGCGCGCCGTTCGCCCGCTCTGAAATTTTACCGCTAACTCGAATAAGCTTTCTACAGTTTGCGGGTTTCTGAAACTCTAGAATGTCCTGGATTGACGGGAGTAGACTCGGCAATATTACTTCCATAATTTCCTTGTCGGACCTCTTTCCATATAGTAAGTTAAAAATTTGATCTCCAGTAAGATGAAGTCCGTTAATTCGTTGAAGTTGGTTTGATACTTTCTATGCAATTCTGATTCCAACTTCGCGCGGTCTTTCACAACTGGGAATGATTTCAATAATGATGTTTTAAAATTTTCACAATTATACGTTTCCGAACAAGGATCCCTCAACAACCTCTTAACAACATTTTTATACCAGCTGAGAGCTTAGCCTTTTAGGTTTGATGTAGCAATGATAACTTTCTGCAGCTGGTTCACCGGATGTAATGTGAAATGCAGGTCCAGCTGCTCCAGGAAAGTCATCACGGGACCTTTACCTTCGAATACTGCAGCTGGTTTCATGGCAGCTCTCATCGTTTCAACGATAAATCCGAATCCCTCCATCGGGTTTGCTTGAGGCTGAGGGGTCAACGTAAAATCTTCAGTGCCTAGCAGCATGGTTCGTTAGGAATGTATAGGGCGCCAAATGTGGGGTTCCACTCTTTTATTTAACAGTTAAATGTAGGAACCCTTTTATACCGATAAGCGAATAATCGCTCGAGTGTCTGAACACAGACCTAAGACTCAGGAAGGGTTAATTAGCCTTTATTTCTCAAAATAAGGATAAACACAGTCGGCTGCTATTTCAGAGCGTACAGCAAAAGCCTCCACTTGGGCTTGAACTCAAATTAGTAAGAATTAAAGCTTAACTAAAAGATATATCCGAAGCTATCACGATTCTAAGTAGTTGACCCTTAAATATCAATTAAGTAGGCGAAACTATCGAGGGTCTGAAGTACGGCCGAGCGTAGTAATAGCTTTAGAGAGAGACGTAACCTTAGAGGCAAACGCGCGCTAGTCAGAAACTCTGGCTCTCTAACGAAGTCAGTGAAACATCGACTTAAATACTACTCTTACTCATTTGCGTTAAACGCGTTTCTGAAAATACTTTCTGGTAGGAAATGTAAGCTGAAGCTAGAAGAGATATTAAAGGTGCATAAACTTAAAGTAACTGTTATAAAATTATTATATACTGTACAATCTTCTTGATTAATACACATATAAGAATATTATTATTACATCAACTGGTTGCGCAACCACCAAGTGCATGAAAATAGATTCGACGTTAATCTGATGACATCGTTGGCAATTCCTTTCCGAAAATATTTATATTCTCACACTTGCACTTTTGATGTTGCACTATTCATGATGATCAGATAATTTTTTCTCACAGAGATTTGTTGAAGTAGTATTAATATCGGTAGGCAGCTCGATCATTCTGGCCTCATGCAAACATGCCACACGTCTTGTAGGCATCGCGTGTTTCAATCACGACGAGCGAAACATGCAAAATTGCAGAAAGATAAAACTCGAAACACATACAAATGGTGAAGATGACTACCTCGCAGAAAAACTTTTAAGGATATATAGATTTCACAGAACACATCTCGTGCTTTTTTTACAGAGGTACCCCAGCGTCGTACTTTCGAGAACTTCATTACGGGAAGAGCGCGGGCCGAAGTCCCGCTCATTGTTGGGTGACTTCGTCAGAAAAAGAGCAAAAAACAGTTCTGCGAAAATTTGTTCCCACGTGTAGGAATTTGTTCCACGTGTTTCCTATTCGATAGCGATTTAACTTACGATGAAGATTCAATTCCATCAGTGAGAAAATTGTGTTCTCACAATAGTAAATATCTGTGCTGCCGAAAATGTTAAGTCATGGTTACCAGTTAGTGAATAAACAAGCATGGTCATACACTGTTTGACAAAGTTTTTCCATCAATAAGATGAGACAAAGTAAGTTTTTTGTTTATATTTTATTTATATTAGTAGTAAAGTCTTGGCTCCGCGAGTAATGCGTTCCAAGACTGAATGTGTATACGTGAAACCAAAGACACTGATACCTTAACTTAATCCTTAAAAGAGAAATAAGAAATTAAGAAAGACAGTTTCTGTACTGTGAAGTAATTTCTCTTTATCGATGGTTCTTACTTTCCAAATACGTACTTACATGGGAGTTTTAAAACATAGAATGAATATAATGTTTCTTTAAAATATGCACAGACCAGACTATATTTTTACACATCATTGCGATATTTTGAAGCGCACACAAATACGTCCTCTTAAAAAACTTTAGTTTTTTTAAATAAATATGTATGCATACTAAGATATGCAAGGGCCCTGCGGATCTATGGTATACTTCTACAATTATTTTCAGAAGAAAAAAAATTGTCCCGTTAAACATTCGTTTAGAGTTCTCATTCTTAGGGAGAGGGAGAATAAGCGGCAGAAGCTCTAAAACTTAACCACTCCCACTCTTTCATGCAGTGAGTCATGTTACTCTATATATTTCAAATTTCTCTCTTGAATTTCCTCAGTTATGTGGTCAATATATGCATCGGGAGGCAGATTGCGAAGCAAAATTTTTAAGTTATATTATTCTGGGAGAACGAAGAATGATATGTATTGTCTAGTTAAGTAATTTTGTCATTCAACAATATCTCCCAGAAGATATAAGAACTCTGAATCCTTCTGGCATCATAATTCTAAGTTAATCGTCACTAAATAAAGTATACTGGATACAATGTTGTCTATTTCTAGCTCAAATTCTTAGTCTCTTTTGAGCATGTGGAAGTACGGATTTTGATGTGCTAGCATAATTTTGAAGAAACGGTACAAAGATGTAAAATCACTGAATTTATACTTTACGTTATCAAACATAAAACGTCTGTGTTTGTACTCTTATGTTTACAAAAGATGTCAAAGCTAAAAATATTGCTTTTCCTCAATGTTTTTCTAGAAAAAAACTCTCACTTTTATATTTTGTGCTTTGGAGCTTAAATATTCAAATATAGAACATTTGAATATAATTCGTGCTATTCTCGTGAATATAAACCGTGTTGTAATTCATAGTTGGAACTGCCGTAAGAAGGTAACAGAAAGATCATTTGAGTTGCTAAATGTAGCCAGATTACAATCCGTTCTCGTTTCGCGTATATTTAGAAACCCGTAAATCCCTTACTTCTTTAATTTTTTGCAATACATATTTTTTTGTCATTAAGCGTGGATGTTGAATCAGCCGATACGAGGAGACGATTGTAATCAGAATTTTCTTAGAACAAATGTAGCTCTTTTAAGAATTAACGTTTAATAAATGGTGATTTAAATGTTTCTGTTGAGCGGATTAATTTCTCCTTGCTTAAACCCATTTACTGCAGTATGCGTATTAGCTGCCTAAAGAAAAGCAGCTTCCAAGAGTTTGGCAAGTTGTTGAATAGTGACAACCCTTTCGGGATGCTTTACGAGCTATTGACATACTTCTTACTGGTAATATGTGCTCAAAGGAGCCATGAATGTTACGTCTACCCGATGTGTCCTGTGGGAACACTGTGGCGGCAAGCATAACACAATATCATTGTTTTGTTGGGCATGTTTAACAGTTTAAGCTCTTCATTGGCTGTCAAGCGACATGAAGTTTTGAATTCCAGATGAAATAGAGAACTTTTTATTTCTAGAGACACTCTCTCTTCCTGACATTGCCTTAAAAGAAGAAAAGAAGTGATATCATTGTTTTAGGAGTTCATGAACCTGCTGTTATTTCGAAATTTTTTTTGTGGTCCAAATTACTTCGAGTCTTGGCCTACTGCCTAAGATTTGCGAATAACTTATCTCATCCTGAGAAGAAATAGTTAGATTTCCTAACTATGCAAGAGCTCGACAAAGCAAAAATCAAAATACTAAAGGTAGTTTAACGTTCTGAATTCCGAGAAGACATTTCGCATTTACTTAGATCTCTCCCTTTGAAAAAAGGTAGTAAGATCCTCTGCTTAAATCCATTTCTACACAAAGAAGGTATTTTGTGTGTCGGTGGTCGTTTAAGAAATGCTAATATTCCGGAAAATGAAAAACATCCAATTCTTCTTCCTAAAAAGCATTTTATCAATGAACTGATCATTAAACATTTTCACCTAAAATATTTATATGCTGCACCTCAGTTGTTGATGTGTGTTCTCAGGTAAAAGTTCTGGATGATGTCTGTTCGATCTTCCATTCGAAAAGTCCTGAACAAATGTGTTCTTTG
Organism: Stegodyphus mimosarum; assembly: GCA_000611955.2. NCBI lineage: Eukaryota > Metazoa > Arthropoda > Arachnida > Araneae > Eresidae > Stegodyphus > Stegodyphus mimosarum. The sequence continues at coordinate 378,517 of KK115862.1, read as the reverse complement.
CCGCAAATACAGAGCCGTACTTGCCACACAAATCATGTCTGATTTACCTGTCTCACGTGTTACATATAATAGACCATTTTATCGTACTGGTGTGGACTTCGCTAGATCGTTTATGTTCAAACACCGAACTGGACGTGGTCAAAGGGCTTTCAAATGCTATGTATGCATTTTTGTATGCCTTTCGACTCGTGCTATCCATTTAGAAGTAATCGAAAATCTTTCTTCTAAAGCATTCTTAGAATAACTGAAACGATTCATTACGAGAAGAGGTAGACCAGTAGAGATTTTTAGAGATCGTAGCACTAATTTTAAAGGAGCTAATAATGAGATTCAGAAGCGTTTTTCAAAATATGAACGAGATTAGCCAGTTCAAGCCTATATTGCCTCCGAAAATATAAAATGTATCATCAGCCCTCCAGCATTTTGGTGGTTTGTGGGAACCGGCCGTCAAGACTATGAAACATCACCGTCGTCGAAGTGTAGGATCTGCCATACTAACATATCCAGAGTTCACTACACTCATCACTGAGATCGAGTCCTGCTTGAACTCATGTCTATTGACAGCAATGTCTGAGGATCCTACAGATTTTGAAGTTCTCACACCAAACCACCTTCTGATTGGAGCTCCAGTTTCTACTTTATCCGAGTAGCAGCTTTCGCAAGAGCCTATCTCCTATAGACAAAGATGGCATTTACGTCCAGTGGTTAGATGGCAAAGATTAATTACAAAGAGACTTTCAGATCGACCATCTTGTTCTACTCAAAGAAGAAAAAGCTGCACCACTGTTGCGGCGTATGGTTAGAGTCATTATACTCCATCCTGGAAGTGAGGGTAAGATCCGTGTGGTAACGGCGCGAACTGCACACGAAGAATTCAAGACACCTATCGTTAATTTTGTCTTTTATTGAACCATGAAACGAGCTCTTAAGTATGATGCAAACTATTAATTGATATAGATTCTTAAGTATGATTTTGATTAGCAGCTTCAAAAATGTTTGCATTCTATTATGTTTAAAAAATTTGTGTTTAAAATTGTTATTAATTAAAACTGTGTTTCAGTAGTGGGCGGGATGTTTAGACATTTTCAAAGCTAGATGGCAATCACAGACTGATGCAAATTAACTTGCTAGAGATAAGTGGCGAGAGTAAAAAAGAGCGTACGTTGGTTTGGTGGCTTATTTTTTCTGTTTTTTCAATATTTAATAAATATGTTTTCATTAATACAGTCTGCTGGAAATTTTACTTTATTAAATAGGTTCTACACTATTTAAACATGATGGAGTAAGACCAAGTACCACCCGGTTTTGACCCCCTCAGCGTGCTCAGTCTTACCCTGAGTACAGAAGTAATTAAAACGAAACAGAATCACGCTAATATAAATTCTCATTATTTGCTAAGGTATAAATGCTCAATAAACGCATAATAAGCTGGACTAAAGAGAATTTTTATAACTGTAACGTTTTAATAATTAAATATAAGAACGAA
>KK115862.1:339929-359455 GCA_000611955.2 Stegodyphus mimosarum | reverse complement strand
AGTAATAATGATAAGAAGAAGAAAAAGAAAAAGAAAAGTAATATTTTATAGTAATATTTCTTAGGCATGCATGCAAGAAAAAAGTTTTAAATTCTAAAAAAAAAAAAATATAAATAATACCAAAAAATGCGTTTACTAAATACCTTATAAAAGTCATTTCATTTCGAGTAATAGACATCTTCTCTTTCCCATCCCCGAAATGGAGTAGTATCTACTCGTACAGTATGAGAAGAAGAAGAAGAATATTTTATAGTAATACTTCTTAGGCATGCATGCAAGAAAAAAGTTTTAAATTCTAGAAAAAATTATAAATTCATGTTTTGGTATGGTGAAAATTTACTGCAAATAAACCTACAAAGGTTAACTGCATAACAATGTGCACTAAATGATTTATAATTTATCTTCATATAGCTGCTCAAATTTTAAATAACAGTATTAAAGAAATACAGAGCTTAAGTTGTTCTTTGTTTCCAATAAACCGCCTAGTTTTAAAGCAAGAAGCAATATACATTGGATTTCCTAAATTTGTACTAAATAAATATTACTAAATAAATATTTCTGAAAGTTTCGGCAGATAATGTAGCTTCCCTGAAAATTTGCTGGAAATTCCGGGAAGAAAGTAATAATTCGGAAATCTTCAATTCAGCAGCATGCAAATGAGTTTCTAGACAGAAAAGGAATTAAGAAAATGATTAATTGAAAGGCAGTAATATTAAGCTTGTCAGTTGATGACTGAATAGCAGTAATATTAAACTTGCTAGCAATTTAAATATTTGTTAAGCAAACTCTTTGTACGCTGCAACTGATTTTGCTAATGTGGTGGTCCCCAACTGTCGTTAATGTGTTGGTTTGTAACATTTACCAGAAGAATTAATTTTTTGTGAAGAACTTCGATGATAGTGAATTTTTTTTTACTAGAACTGTAAATCTAAGAAGCCTATAAATTTTGTTAATTTCATTAGGTTACTAATTAAGTTTCTGCGTTCTGTATTTAAATTATATCTTTCCACAGCTAGACGTCGTTTTAGTTTCACACAATTTCTGTGTGCAAATCGAGCAATAGAGCAGAACACTGGTAGTTTGACCCCGGTTGATATAACTGAGAACGAGCTGACACTTAAACAGTTTCGAGGATTTCTACAGCGTAATATAAATACTCTTTTTTCTTAGATAATCCTTTCCCAAAGTATCTCCTCCTCTTAGGCACATAGTACTAGTACGATTTACCGTAATTTAATAAATTCAGTCTTAACAAAAGTTAACGAAATTTTAGGACTGAAAATATTTGAAATCTGAAATTTTGAAAATGATCAGAGAGCAAATTATTAAAATGTTTCTCATAAATCTGAACTTCTGTGTTTAGCAAATGAATAGAAAATGAAAGACATTCAAAGGGCCCCTTTTTAAAACAAATGTACTAAATACCTTTAACAAATGTACTAAATACCTGTACTAAGTCATTTCATTTCGAGTAATAGGCATCTTCTCTTTCCCATCCCCGAAATGGAGTCATATCTACTCGTGCATTATGAGAACATTAAGCTATTAATTCACTCTAGCCTTTATTGAAAAGCATCTGGAGACCAAAAATTTCTCATTGTCAGCAAGGACTCTTATCACTATGGTCGATTGGTAGACTTCATGACATCTATTCTCAAAAACATTTTTCGAAACCTCTTTAGTCTGATTTTTGGTTTGTTGAACGAATGATTTCTTGGGTTACAGGTAGCTCATTAAATTCCTGATAATTCTTCCAAGTACAAACCTGTACTTGTTGTTGTTTATCTCACTTGTCTGTGAGTAACGCTAGAGCAGTCAATGAATCTTATGGTGAGGAATAGCGTAAGATAGCGCCTGTCGTTGCAGCTTATAAGGCTCCAACGATCTTGCATTTTGGCATCTTTAGCACCATATGTCAGGACTGAGTATTCTGTGCATAGTTTTAGAAAATATGTTGAAGTACTAGGGTCCTTATCCTCAAGTCCTGAACTGGAACAGGGAGCTGAAAAATGTTGGCTTTGTTCTGATGTAGATACTTTGCTGGAGAATAACTGCACTTGAAAGGGATTTGAAATCCTCTTTTATTAAATCCCTATTATTTACACACTTCCCAACTCGGGAGAGATACAGAAAGTAAAAGCCCACACTTGGGCCTAACTTAACAAATCAAATAAATTTAATACTAAAACTAAAATAGAAATCTAATTAAACTTTGCTCACAGAGCAATTCGCGGAGTTTGGCCTCTAACTAACTGGTGCGTAGCAAGAGATACTAATACTAGTTCACTTCAATTTATTTCAATATGCAATCACGTAGTAAGCACTATGGCTTATAATTTTAGCTGCTAGCTGGTCAAACGAACGTCGAGCAGACTGACCGTGATCTGAGACTAAAGCTCTCTCACACTAAGAGGTTTCTACCTCTGGTTTAAATAGTACTTGGCTGTACTTCAAAATAGCATAAGCTGAAAACACGCGCTTCTTCTGACGGGAAGTTGAAACAGAGAAGAGATAGAAAGATTTAAATTAAAATAAAACTTGGTTAGTTTAACTAAAACCTTACACATATATGTGACAGCACTCTGCTGTCTTTCTTTCCACTTTTTAGAAAGGTTCTCTAGGATATGGGTCTAAGAGTGTCCTACCTCTTTTCCAATACCACAAAGCCATTTGAGAGGACTTTCGACTTTCTATATATTTTAAGTGGCCCCCTCGTGCCGCATAAATATTTTACATTAAGAAATATCCAAGCCTTTTCCGGAATTCGAGCCCTGGCCCAACGATGGGGGTAGCCAGCCACGCTAACCACTATAACGATGAGGATGGCACCTGTGTTTGTTTTCATCCAAAATAAGGCGTGAATGGACTGGGGGAGGAGGCCGATCTAAAACTAAAGAAAACTCAATCTGTTTCCCCCACAATCATTTGGCAACTGATTGTTAGTTGATCCTGCTTGACATATCGGAAATGGCCGGACTCATCTGTCTTACAACTGTCTTGATACCGAGAACGTTGGCTGTGAGAACCGAACATCTTTAAGATGTACAATTTATCGTCGAGGTTTGGCGGGGCAAGGTTTTTTAGAAGTCAGCAGTTCGATAAAAAACGATCCTTAATAATCGAGCCTTAACAAGGGATATGAACTGTAATAGGATCACTAGTTTCAGTTGCCTTACATTCTCTAGAGTGTAAGATCATGCTGTCAGGCATCTTCCTAAAATATTCTGCACTTGTTCAGTGGAATTTAAATAAGGGGCACATGCTGGCTAGTACATTGTGTGAATATCTTGATTTTTCAGGAACTCTTCTACATCATGACTCCTGTATGGACATGTATTGTCATCCATAGAAACAAAGTCAGGACCAACGGCATCCTGAAAAAGATGCACATGGGCGGAAGGAGAAGGTAACTTCATTACAGTAACGATTTCTGGTAAGTGAACCTGTGTCGAAAACGTGGATCACAATCCGTCCGTTCACAAAAGGCCTCCACAAACAAGCAATCTAGGAACACCCCAACGGTCTCTTTCCTTAATGATAGTAGGATGAAAGCGTGTCTCTACCAGTAAACCGGGACATCTATCCGTCCCTTGCCGTGAGCAAATACTGAGTATTGTTACCTGCTGTCTGATTTCAATCGCTTTCGCTTGCAGGACAATATATCAGTCATCAGCCCCGTCGTCTTTCTTCGCCGACAACCACCAATCTTTCTTATCTTTATTTTGTACCTGTTGTTTAGAAGGCTATCTAAACTATGAAACAAAACTTTTAATCATTTCCAAACTGTTGGTTGTCAAACGTTAAACTATGTTCCTCCTCAAGCTTGCCAACTATATTACATGTAAAAGCGTTCTAATGTTTTCTTACACCCATACTGCATATACAATCTCACTTTCACTTGTAGAAAGAATGCCTGGAAATGTGCTTTTTTTCCTTGTTGTTAAGTTGCCTTGCACAGCGTGCGCTGACTCTTCGCGTTTTGCGTGCCCTGACATATCTTTTGATGTCATGGTGCTGATATTTGCATTTGCATCCCTTTTCTATTGAGTTCGGTTTTCATTGTACTGATCGCAAAACCCTTTTTAATTAGTTCATGGGTTCATGTTAAAAAATGCATTTTTTGTGTAAGTTTTCCCCACTGCCGCCCAACCGTGATAGAGGTTATTGACTCTCACTGCCATAACGAAGAGCCTGGGTTTGAATCCCAAAGTATGTTTGTCAATCTGTAGTGCCTGTGTGGCATGGGGTAATCTAAATATGGGTCGAGCCGAAAGGTTTCTTGACAGGTAGTGGAAAATAGGTGGAAGACCCTCGGACCCGTGCCCTCGGGGTACTCTCCATCAAAGTTGAGTCACAAAAATCATACTATCACTCGTATGTTGTTCAAGTGACAGTTCAAGACTTGTCAACGATATGCGCTATCTTGCTCTTTCTGCCACAGTATATTTCCTGAGCTTGTTCTGATATTACTACCAGACAAATGAGAAAGTCGCAACAATAACAATTTTTCACACTAGTGTATATTTAATAAAAAAATCTTTCTTCGTCTTTTAGCAAATCATGTTTGTACAGTTGTTAACATTTTCCCATTATCCATCCTATTGGATGTATGAAAAAATATAAACTGGGATATATTTGGAATAAACACTAAACTTCCCTTTCAGTTATATGTTCTTCGGAACATATAACTAGAAAGAAAGACACAGATGCACTCTCAAAGATTCAATAAGATAATACAGAAGACATCATAAATATGCGTTTAAAGTATCATGATTAACTTGCTTACATTAGAGAAAAGTAAACCATTGCGTTTACATTTGATATTTCCAAAATACCAAGTTATCAAATCATAATATCATAAAATTGTTATCTAAGTGTTCTCGGAAGCAAAAATAAAACTTGTACTAATCGATCGGTTTGTTGAGCAATCAAAAGAGAATGTTTTGCGATAAAGAGGGTGAAAGTGTAGCATTCATTATTTTAATTAACCAAATTATTTTTAGTTTGAACTTTCCTATCGATATCTCAAAGTTTCAGTTGCTGCCCGAATTTAGCGCGAGCGAGATATTTATGCAAATCGCATATATCTGTTAGCAGTTTAAAAGGCAGGAGTTATCGAGGGGAAAGACAGAGCCTTGGATTTATCGCCGTAAGGCTGTGCGCGCAAAGATTTCCTCTGTCTACAGAAAGTTCGCCTTCATAGGCATTTGCAATTACCAGTGTTTGCTAGTGAAATTCGCATTATTGCATTTCCCTAAGAGTTAAGCTTCCCTCGACGTCCTACTTAAGATTTAGTTAGGTATTTGAATTTGTTAACACACTTTATTTCATATTATTTTAGTTCAGCCCAAGTAGTGGCTTACTCTCAAGTTGAAGAGTTGTAATTATTTGAATTAAAGGGTCACTTTTAAACCCTCCTTTCTGACTTTGTAGTTCTTCAACACTAACGGACATAGCCTAGATTTGCTCACTGTCCTCCACATAGGGTTTCACAGCGTAAGCTCACAAAGAAAGTCAAGAGATTAAAGGAGAAACCTTATAAAAGTACTTTACTAATGTTACGTAAGGAAAATTTTCATATATGCATCTTACTTAATTTTCATACTAACTTACTTATTCAACTTAACTTTTCATTTACTGATGCCTGATAAAATAAAAAAATAAAGTGTCAAATTTAAAAAAAAAAAAAAAATCTAGTTTACAGTGTTGTAGGAATGCATGGTTCCTATACTGTGTTATAGGAACTACAATTATCAATTTAACTACCTGAAAAATAAAAAAAAATAAATCCTCACTGGTTGCTTGGATAAGCAGAATGCTATCTCTCTTAGAAAATATCATTACTTCAAAACACATAGACTAAATACTCAATCAGTTTCATAATTATCTCTCGAGTTAGCCACAAGTTCATTTCCTTTAATTCACAACTTCACTAACACTAGGGATAATTTATTCATACGTATCAATCAATCAGCTCCCCGAAAATAAATTAGTTTAAATAATTTCTCGGTACCTTCAAATAACTAAATAATTCACCAGTAATCATTCAATACAATGACAATAAGTGGTTAGTATATGTGTAACATAACTTATGTTGTGTTTATAACTCTACATATACCTTAAAATAACTGATCATTTATTAATATCCTTGATAAGAATCCGGCAGCTAAGCTCTGTTTCAAAACTGAGTTCACACAAGTTTCGTATGGCGAAAAGTCTGTGCAAAATCATCTCGTACTAAATTGCACTTTCGTCAAGAACACAAGGTGGTGGATACTGATCATGGATGTTTAATGTCTCCTACTCAACAATGAGTTCACTCTAGTATAGTGTTCTGAAGCTAATCATCTCGCACCAAATTGCTAAATCATCTTGGTATAAATTTGGTCTTCATTTTCGCAGATCGTCAATTAGGGCCTCTTGTGAGACAGCACTGGTTCCGTTCCTTCGTTAGGCGAATCTCCTTCCAAGCAATCTTCATTCGAGAAAAAAAAAGAAACTCTGCATCAGTCCGCTTGCGTAGGCTAACCCGTCACAAAACAAGCAGCCTCACGTTCTTCTTTCTCTCTGTTTTTTTCCTAGATCCCTTTTAGACCAACTTCCAACCGATTTTTTCTCTTCCGTACAATCCTCGAAGGAAACTCGATTTCTCCACCCACCAAAATTCTACTAGCTGCAAATTAAATATAAAATTAAGTTTGACCAACCAGAGGAATTTTCTCTTTTATTTTATTTATGCCCCCCCTTATTTTCAATGCCCCCCCCCCCAGCTAATAGAAAAAGAAATGCTGCCAAAAGTCAAGTCAAATGGACATCTGCAATAGTAAATCACCCCAAACGCGTGAGGAACAGAAATTCGACTCCTTAACTTCGGAGGACAACACTGAGATAAGGTCACTTCTGCCTTTTTAACTGCCACCCGGAAGAATTCACTCGACGCCCCATCGTTCGAAAATTATCCATCATTTGCAGCATTCACCAAAGCAAAAGCTGAGCAAAGAGGCAATTATTTCTTCCTTTTCACACTCATTAAACAAAACCTCCCGCAGCAGCTAACAGTTCTTTCTCATCGCAAATGCTAATAACAATTCGCCAAAAGAATTAGTTTGGATAATACTGACCAAGTCATTCCTTCCAGATGTTCCAAAAATCTCTCCCTGTTTCATCGTTAATTTCATGTTCATGTTTCCTGTTCCCTGTTTCATCGTTTCATCAATTCAAACCATCGAAAAATAAATACAAAAAGCTTTTACCTGTCAAAATTAAATACCCACTACACTAGTCACAAACAGTTACAGTTAAATAAAAGAAACCTTAATAGTAATTAATTAAACTACATTAGCACAATTAACTTTTGCCACACAACTCAAATTAAGCTTCAAATTCTGCAGCCTATCTCATCTTTTTTCTTTATTTCTGTTTCTTCTACCACCACTCAGAGTTCCCCCTTCAAATTTGAATCTCATGAAATCATTTGTAGTGAATCCAACCAGGGACCTTCCAGCTACTACAAGAACATGCTACGATTTACACCACCACAGCACAAATGAGGAGAAGGGCGATAATTACTTGTAAAATGTTTTAGTTTTGTGATTTTTAAACTTAAATGAATGCGACATTCTAATTTTTGGTGTGTTTAGGTTAGTTATCTGAAATCTCATCGATTCATGTTATCTCGGATAATTATTTCTTTATAAGCAGAATGGTGATAATCGGACACTTCAAGGCTGATTATCTGATTATCACCACAACGTAATTCTACCATAAGTATTGTTATTGCTATACTTAGCGACAGTTATAAGATATATATTGCCACAATATTAAAGGGAAAATTTCAATGCAGTCTGTCTCTTATGGCCTGATGAGAAATATGAAGAAACTAATGATAAATCGAAATCGTCTGTGCGAGCTTCAGCTGAAAGAGACAGCGCTTATTTGCAAAATCAGATATCCCATTTCGATATCGAATCGAGTGAACGATTTCGAATTAGGCCTGACAGTAAGGCGAATATCTCGAAGACGGGGAACATATTCCTCGTCTACACAACATTCAGCGTGGATTCTCCTTGCTCCAATTAATAGGAAAATTTAAAGACTAGGAATGGATGGGGCTTTAAAATTCTTGAATCCCACAAAGCTTGAAAAAGAATCAAAATTCGAAAGTTCTAATCTTAGCGTCCCCCCCTCCCATTGAAGTCTTTGAATACCGCTGCAATGAATCTGAATTTCTAATTACCTCATGAGAGTACTCACTACAAAACGATTAATTTTCTGCACAGCACGAGTTTCACATTATTAGTTAAGTTATTAGCTACCATTAGTTGAAAGACAGAAGAGAAACACGCTTCAAATAAATCATGAAGCAACAACCTGTGTTAGGCGTAGATTTTTAGCACAGAAACTTTATGGATTTCGAAGGCGAACAAAGTCCCTCTTCATCAGAAGCAAGCAGATTTCTTTGCTCCTGATGAAGAGGGACTTTGTTCGCCATCGAAATAGATTGAGTTTCTAAGCTAAAAATCTACGTCTAAAAGAGGTTGGTCTTGACTTTTATGTATTATTAGTTGATTTGTTACCTAATAAGGAGTTTCACATTATAAACATTTGTTTGTTTTAAATCTTGAAGTAATCGTCTCCATTTTACATTTCTTCTAGTTAAGAAAGATTATTAAAATAAATAATTTTAACTGTAACTCCCATATTTTTTGTTTAATTGTATTGAGAATATAAACAGCAAGATTAAATATTGTAATTAATTACTCTTGTTAGTTACTTACTCCGTAGCAATAAATGTATTTTTCAAAGCAAAATGTGTTTTTCAAAAAACGACAATTTCAAATTTTGCCTTAATTAATAACTTTAACTTTTAATGAGAATTTTTCCTTATTAATGTTATTGTTGCATGCGTACGGGTTCGTTAAGAATTAAATGCACAAGTCGTAAAAAGTTAACAAAAATTTATTGTTTCCACAAGAAAAAAATCAGAATGCTGAAATATTTCTTCAGAGATATTCGCACAATATCACAAAACGTTTAGCAAAAACTCAGTTCAAAACAGATAAAATAATTCTATCTCACAGCGAAATCGCTACAATCAATAACAGCATTAAGGAAACAAACAGAAGTTCGCTTTTTACAGCTGCAACTACAACAACAACTGAGATGAGGTGTTTCAATTCGGCTTTTATAAGCTTTTTTAATTATTACTAGAACAATCTCGATTTTTCTAGATTTTTCTGGATGGCAACAATAATTACGAGATATTTATTTATTAAACATTAAATGCACGCGCGATTTTATTATTATTTTTTTTCGACGTAGCTTTCTCTTCAAAAATCGTCTGCTTTGCACGGGGATAATAAAGCAATTTTAATTACAATTCTAAATAAATAGCCAAATAAATGTGAAATCCGTAACATTATTTTTATATGAAGGAATAGAAATATTCGAAAAATGTTTAGGTTTTGAATTTGGATTTGTGAAAACTTAGAATCTACACTCACGTTTGTGAAAATTGCAACACCATGAAGGACTTACGCGAGTGAGCTGAAATTTTCAGGAAATGCAAAGTAGCGCATGATATGCAAATGATTAGAATTGCAAATCCGTAGCGCATGCGTATGCTGAGCAGCGCCCTCTGAACGGCTGATGGATCCGAATAAATAGACGGCTGTAGCGAGGCGTGTATGGTTATCGGTGGTTATCTGCTAGTGGTAAACGTTAACTCAATCTGTACTTATGCCTCGTCGACGAAAGAGAGCGAGATTTGAACAACTTACAGAGTTTGAACGAGGGAGAATCATCGGCCTTCGGGAAGCTGGATTGTCGTATCGTGCAGTAGCCTCTCGTGTGCAGCGTAACAGCAGCACAGTGATGCGCGTTTGGAAGCAGTGGACGGACGAGTGTCGGACAACTCGGAAATCCGGGAGTGGACCCCGAAATGTGACGTCAGCTCGCGATGATAGACACCTGGTCCGCATGGCGCGGACGGACCGTACAGCTTCCTCTAGACAATTGGCAGCACTGTGGTCAATAGCTACAGGTGTTTCATTGTGTGCTTCATCAATTCGTAGACGTCTGCTGCAGTGTGGACTGCGCGCACGGACTCCTTTATACAGGATCCCCCTAACGCACGACCATCGCCGCCTGCGGCTACAATGGGCCAATCAGCATAGAGACTGGCGTGCTGATTGGCAGCATGTCGTGTTTTCTGACGAATCCCGCTTTAATTTGTGGTACCATGATGGCCGCATTCGTGTCAGACGCTATGCCGGTGAACGCCACCTTCCGGAGTGCATTATCGAACGCCACAGTGGACGAACACCCGGAGTTATGGTCTGGGGCGCCATAGCATATCATAGACGATCTCAATTGCTACGAATTGTGGGCAATCTGAACAGCAACCGGTATATCCGTGAAGTTCTACAGCCCGAAGCTGTTCCCTTCCTTCAAAGCTTGCCAGGCGCTGTATTTCAACAGGACAATGCCCGCCCTCATACTGCTCGGATTGTTAAATCCTTCTTTGCAGCGCAGCAGGTACAGCTTCTTCCTTGGCCTGCGTGTTCCCCGGATATGTCGCCAATTGAACATGTGTGGGATGTCATTGGTCGGCGTCTTGCTCGTGATCCTCGTCCTGTTGCGTCTGCAGACGAACTTTGGGTACGCGTACAAACGATATGGAATGCTCTTCCTCAGTCAGACATTCAAACTTTGTTTGACTCCATGCCACGTCGTCTAGCAGCACTTATTGCGGCGCGTGGTGGCCACACAAAATACTGATTCTGATCTCTTGTTCTTGTTTGTTTGCTTTGAACATTTAATCATTTATTTGTACCACTCAACTGTGTATTAAATTGCACTCAACTGTGTATTAAATTGCATTCAATTATGACGATTCCTTCTTGGTGTTGCAATTTTCACAAACGTGAGTGTATTTCCTCTCTAGTAAAGACTGACGTTCTTCAGCAGCATACAATGCGTCTACAAAGACTTAGTATTAAATAATTTAACAAATTCCAGCAAATCAGTCAAGCAAAAGTCAGACAGTGTTCACAATCAAATACTACCTATTGTTAATACCTTTTGATTCACAAACGTTTTGACTCGCACACCCCTTTTTAGAATTACAACACCCATGCAATGAAATTATTTCAAAATCTTTCAAATTTACCATAATATCTCAGTTTAACCATTGTCTAACCGTTGCCATAAGGAAAAAAAAGGCTAATCAATTTAATTTTAATAACTATAGTGCAACTAGAGAGCACTATAATATATAATAGGCTTAAATAAAAACATAACATAAAAAAGTGCATAAAAAAGGAAGATCTGAAAGGGCTCAGATTTTAATGGTCGCTCAGAAGGATTTGTTAAGATTTTCTATCCTCTGGCTGAGGTCGCAGTTTACCAGTCTGCTACTGCGTTCACTCCTGCTAACCGGCTCTTTTTTATAAGTGTTCGAATACATGCAGGGAAAATTCTGAATACACTTGAGATACGGTCTTTCGGTTTTAATTAAAATTAAAATTTTTGAAAATTTCATTGAATCTGTTATCGGTTTTTGATTTAATACGATTCAGAAGAACGAAACATGTATTCGAGTCACATTAATAGACTTTTATGAAACTTTAATTCATTTTCCCCTGATGAGTTCTGGATTAGGATTTCAGATAAAGCAGATTAATTTGCAGTTTTTATTTCGATTTCCAATTTGCATTTTAGTTTTACTTTTATTTCTATTGACGATTTGCTTTTTGATTTTTCGGGTTTATTCTACTGATGAACTCTTTTATGAATTTTGATTATGTGTAGATGCAATGTAGATTTTTTTCCACGGTTTCAATTATTAATATTAATAACGAAATGCCTTGTCTTGTTTCCAATTTAATTTAATTTTTCATTTTGGATGCCTTATGTTTAATTTGCTTCAATTTTGCAGCTGTAGCGCAAGATGGTTAAATGTTTGTTTTTGGGACATTACTTTTATTTCTTCATATCTATCTATTCTTCTATCTTCTTTTTTTTTTCTTTATATATATATTCTTCCTTCTGCAACTGCAACAAGGCGTGATCAAAAATTTAAATTAAAACTGAAACAGTTTTTTTCATTTAAAAATCATAATGACGAAATTATATATATTTAAGTAAATAATATAGTAAAGTTGATTACGCATTCGTTGAGACGTTGATCCATAATGAACATCAAACTTGGCAGTCGACGCAATATTAAATGTTCAATTATATTTCAATTGACATTTGAGGCCACAATTCAGTTAAAACTTTAACCTTGTCTTATTCAAATAATGCCATTTTTGATAGATTTACGGTAAGAAGAGAAGCAGCAAGTAGTAGTCTACCTTCGCTGAGGAGCAGAAGCAAAGTGCGTAGTTATCTAATATGGAAGCTTATTCAAAGAAAGGTTTCGGTTCTTGATATTTTGAGTTCTTAATTAGCTACGTCATCATCGTTATGTAAAAGTCATACTATAAAGACATTAAGTTATTTTGAAGCAGAAAACATGAAGAATAAGCAGTACCATCGCCGAGACTTGAACCTGGAATACTCTCGAATACGCGCCGAGTGTGCTACTGTTACACCACGAAGGCATGAAGAAAGGAGGAAGAAAATGCCTTATAATATTGTTACGGATTTCACATTTATTTGGCTATTTATTTAGAATTGTAATTAAAATTGCCTTTATATTTCCCGTGCAACGTAGACGATTTTTAAAAAGAAAGCTACGTCAAAAAAAATTAAAATAAAAGAGCGCTTGCATTTAATGTTTAATAAATAAATATCTCGTAATTACTGTTGCCATCCAGAAAAATCTAGAAAAATCGAGATTGTTCTAGTGATAGTTAAAAAGCTTATAAAAGCCGAATTGAAACACCTCATCTCAGTTGTTGTTGTTGTAGTTGTAGCTGTTTAAAGCGAACTGCTGTTTGTTTACTTTATGTTTGCATTTAATGTTTAATAAATAAATATCTCGTAATTACTGTTGCCATCCAGAAAAATCTAGAAAAATCGAGATTGTTCTAGTGATAGTTAAAAAGCTTATAAAAGCCGAATTGAAACACCTCATCTCAGTTGTTGTTGTTGTAGTTGTAGCTGTTTAAAGCGAACTGCTGTTTGTTTACTTTATGCTGTAGCGATTTCGCTGTGAGATAGAATTATTTTATCTGTTTTTAATTGAGTTTTGCTAAACGTTTGAGATATTGTGATATTATGAGAATATCTCTGAAGAAATATTTCAGCATTTTGATTTATTTCTTGTGGAAAGAATACATTTTTTTAACTTTTTAACGACTTGTGCATACAATCCATAACGAACTCATACGCACGCAACAATATGATGGATTAATTTAGAAATGGCGTAGTCCAGAAAAAGGTATTGCTGTTTTTAGAATAGAAAAGAGAAGTATTTAAATTCAAATGAATAAGTAAAAGTACTATTGCTGTTAATAATTTTCTTCGTAACAATAATATTATTATATTTTAAATTATTATTAAATAATAATATTATTGCATATAGATTTTTATAAATTAAGTAAAATATTATAAATTATTCTAAAATAATAATATTATTAAAATTATATGTATGCATTAATCTCTCTCTCCCTCTCTCTATATATACATATATATATAGCATATATAATTATTAAACAAGAACATATACTTGATGATTTTCATGTCTTTGTTAAATAGGAGTTTTACTGTCGTTACAAATAGCGTTACTATGACTTATGTTAACACAGTGATAATTTGAAAGGAAATAACTCTTTGACTGCCCAGACGTGAAAGATGTTATTGAATAAAGGGTGTGGTCGAGAACAGCGGGACGTTTATTCAAATACCCAATGGAATACAAAAGCTGAAAAGACTCTTAATACTTTCACATAACTGCAGCAGTTTGGAATTATTTTAAATTGAATATTCTTGAAACCTGTACCCTGTTCTCAAAATCTTTTAATAACTTCCTGAATATGAAGGATTCGTTCTGAACGTGGACAGAATCTTTTATAAATCTGTCGGCAGAGAGATTAAAGAGCAGAACAAGAGTAAATAGCTACGTTTGTCCACATCCAGTGGCTAGCACCTGATTCTGTGCTCTCATATGCAGTGGTAGTGGACAAAGACTGAAACAATATTTAAGTGTATTTCACTTCTTTCTTCCGCGACTGAAATTAGGTGTGATTAAAAATTCAAATTGTAGCTGTAAATTCACTTCACACCACGTCACTTCTTAAATATGTGTATCGTAACGGATTTCGTCAATGAAAGAAATCTGAAACACTAATTTTTTATTTTAAGAAAATTTAATGATGAAAAGAGAAAACATAGTTTTTGCTTTCTGCAGTGAATGCAGAACTGTAGAATTAAATTTGTAAGGATTCGCCAATTTAGTATGTAGATCAATTATGTCAAACTCAGTATCTCGTAGGCTAAAGAGGCCCTCATTCTACAGCAAACCTGCCCACAAGGAAAGGGAAAGTTATTTTCATACTTAACCATGTATTTGAAGTGTGAGTAAATACACAAAATCTTAAATAATATTTAAAATTAATTATTCTTTAAAAGATAACAAATAAATATATGGAACAAATGAAATCCTGGTAGTAGACATACAAAGTCGGTTCCGAAAGTAATACGCTCCATTCTCTTCTGCCGCAACTATCCATCCCACAGTGTTGCCGCTTGCATGGGTGGAGTCTTGGGAACACAGCATGACCAGCGCTAGTCAGCTCCGAGCTCCTGGAGAGTCACAATGGCTGTTTCAGTGAACCCTTCTGTGAATGCTCGGTCGAAATCAAGATAGAAAAAACTCTCGAGCAGCGATCCGCAAAGTTCTGTTTCAAACTTGAGAAAACGCCGTCTAAGACTTTTGCGTTGCTTCAGTCCTCTTCTTTTTGTTCCCGAAGATTAAAAAATTCCCTGAAAGGACAGCATTTGGGGACTCAGGAGAACATCAAAGTGGCTACGGGGAGGTTACTAAAGGACATTCCTGTGACGGACATCCAGGATGCATATAAAACATGGAAATCGCTTCGGAACAAGTGTGTTAAAGCAGGAGGGATGCATTTCGAAGAATATTGAGTAATTGTACGAATCGATTCAGTAAATTTCTTTAAAAAAATGGGCGCATTATTTTCGGGATAGAGCTTGTATACTTATTCTTTCTTTCCCGAAGCCTGGCATCTTTTTTCTGCAACTGCCTTTAATACGTCCGGAGACCTGCTGCATTTTCAGAAGTCAGATGGGATTTTTTTCCTTTTCAAAAGTGAGAAAACGTTTTACATTGGTACCTACTGTCGAACAAGAAATCCCACACTGTGAAACTTTTCGGCTTTCTGAAAATCATACTGGCAGATATTTATAAACTTCCAGGATAACCATTTACTAAATTTTTGTTTTAGAGTTGAGTAGCACAGAATTGTCGTTAGTGCTTGTGGAGTTCCATCTTTTTAATCTAACAATTAAATGTGGAGGAACCTAATGAACAGCTAAACGAATATTCACTTTAGTTCAGGAATACAGACGTAAACTCGAGAAGGGTTAATTACCCTATATTGCTCAAAATAAGAATTCACAGATGGCCCTTCCTCAGGTGTACAGCAAAGCCTCCACTTAAACGTGAACTCAAAATAATAAGAAATAAAACTTAACTAATGCTTAACTAAAGAGATATAGCCGAAGTTATCAAAATTCTAAGCAATTAGCCCCTAAATATCGAATAAGATAGCGAAGCTATCAAGGGCCAAGATAATTAGGATAATGTGGCTCTGGAAATCTCTATACACAAAATCTCCCAGTTGTAGAAAAGATATTGAAAGTGAACTCGTCAAATAACAATAGGCATTTTACGCAATGTCTAAATTCTGCACTCCTGACACCACTCATGTTCTCTTATATAATACATAGTGTTATGCTGTACCTGCTCTACAGCGGATATTAAACCTATGAAGCTTCAGACAGATATTGTTCTGGTGGTCACGGCACCAAATGTTCTGGTGGTCGCGGCACCAAATGTTCTGGTCTTATGGTACCAGACGTTAAATACTAACTGTTACAATTAAAACCTGAAATTAAATAATTTGCCTACAATAATATCAAAAACCAAATTCTTACTTGCGTTGTGTTTAACCTTTCCTCAAAGCTAACCCGAACAACCCCTAAGACCAAGCAGGAGTACTGGTGTTAAGACCATTACACAAGACATCATAAGAAAATACTCTGAATCAAATATAAATATATATATAACCAAGGATATTTATTGCAGCATTATAAGGAAGACACGCAATCTTACAACTTTAATTTCTAGATTTATGGTACCAGGGTGACAATTATTTAAAATAATGCATTTAGAATTATTAATATATATTGCTATTTTCAAATATGCACCGAGATGAATTAATCAAAAATTTACACCGTAAAAATTAATATTAACTTTTCATATGCAGTTATCAAACTCTGCTGGCCAGCATAAAAATACACAGGAATTTTAATGAATCACCGAGCATGGTGTCTTTACCAATATTGATAGAGATTACTTAGTTCAAAGAAATTTCTTAATTTACTCAGATAAAAATTACATACATCATTTTAGGAATCCCTTAGGCAGTTAGAAAATATTACATATTCAAGTAGACCCGTTGGAGAAAAATGACTACACTTATTCCTACATTCAATTACTCAATTAAAGGTAAAGTAGAATTTAAATTTTTATTTTGTTCCTTAATTTGCAAAAGTTACTTAATTTAAAAATTAATTCTCAACCAAAAGTAGTAACAACTTAAAGTAAAAAGGTAAATTTTAGATAAGTTAACAAATTTAATATCTGTCTTAATTCATTATATATAAATTTAAATTACATTCCCAGTTAAAGTTAAAAGTCCTAAATGGAGTAATAGTGCAGCAGTTGCTTAATTAAATAGTGACTTATCTGTTAAATTCTTCTCCGGATGACCAATCCATAGCAGGTGTTGAAAGGTTCTCCTGACGACCAAATCCTTAGCAGATGTTGAACGAGGGACTCCGAGGAGAAATCAGGACACTTGGGTCTGACAATATGAAGATGGTAAAGTGCATTTGTGCAGCATAACAGAACTCCTACAGGTACCTCCCTTTTCCGTCTAGGCTCATCCTGGCGAGTTGATGGTAGTACTCGGATCTAAGTGACCGATCAGGAAGAAGCCAGATAAAGCAGGATTCGAGTTGCATCCACTATGGGGTTAACGCATTGATTCGATGAGAAAAAACACCATTCTAGACTCCTACACGGGGATGGTAAAGTGCGGAGGAGTAGGCGTTTCAATTGATCTTTTTAGATGTACATCTTTATCATATTCCTCATCTCCCTCTCAAATGGAGCCAGGAAACTTTTTATTCAGGGCAGGACGTAAACATGTCCACTACCGGACACCCTGGGTCAACATCGGCTCTTCCAGAGGAAGAAAGCTACTAATCTTCTTACAGCTGCGAATCCGAGGCAAAAGGGCTGAGCATGGCCTTGCATGCTGATTTTAATCGTCCAGAATCCAGAATTTTCGAAAATCACCAAATTTGGTGAATTAGTATGCGAATCTCGCCAAACACAAAACAGTGCTGCGAAAACTTAGTTTTTCCTTCTACACACCAAAAAAAATTCCACCCAAGAGGGGTGTGGGAAAGCATGTAACAACCCTACTCCGACCGGACGCAGTACATGACCTTGGACGAATGAAGTGCTCGAATAAGACCCTTTTAGCAGAATAAATTTTTAGACACGAAATTCCACAATTTTAGCAATTAAATGGGCATAATTCTCCAACGGGGTGACGTACAGTCATGAAAGTAGATTCATAAAAAAGCTAAATTTTTTCTCTCTAAAATGTATAAATTTCATCCATGTGAATAAAAAGGAAGTATTTTTAAATTTCAAATATTACGCAGAAAGCAACCGATTTCCCATTGTCTCCTTTTCCCGAAAGCTATTACCATCGAACGCGTAACGTAAGAATGAGAACACTATTTAACTCGCATAAAAATAATTGATTCAATAACGTAAGCAATACAACTCGTGAAGAAAAATTTAGAATAAGCATAAA
Organism: Stegodyphus mimosarum; assembly: GCA_000611955.2. NCBI lineage: Eukaryota > Metazoa > Arthropoda > Arachnida > Araneae > Eresidae > Stegodyphus > Stegodyphus mimosarum. The sequence goes on along the minus strand of KK115862.1, from coordinate 341,372 downwards.
TTAGTGCATATAATTTACTCACTCAATAATTAATTAACAAATAAACTGCAATTAATTACAAATTAATCCATAATTCTAAACTAACTAAAAATCGCTGCATAACAAGATATAGATATAGACAGTCATATAAATATGTAAACTAAAAATTATGTAAATCAGCTTGCATAGACATTAGGTATTCATTGAAAGCAGGAGAGATGAAAAATGAGCAGTGCCCTCACCGGGACTTGAACCATGGGCCTCTCGAATACGCGCTGAGTGTGCTGACCACTGCACCACGATGGCAAGCTGATAAGACGGGAGAAATGAATTATAAACTTTATGACTTAATTTAAGAATAGCCTCTTAATTCCACATTTTTAATTTGGGTATTTCCACTTTATTCTAAAAGAAAATAGTAACTTTTCCGGACTCATTTCTAGATCAGTCCATCTTGTATGGCTTGCGTAACGCTGACGTAACTAATTTCGAACCTAAACTTATAATTTCAAGAACTGAAACCTTTCTAACCTAAACCAAAACGTCTACCTCTTAGTCTACCATATTGAATAAATGTTCACTTTTAGCTTGAACTTCTGTGCTGCTTGGAGGCTATTTCCCTCTTTCTCCGTCTACGCTTGCTAGCTAAAGGACATCTCTTGCTTGGTTACTTCTGTGAAAAATGTAATGTGTCATCCTAAAAATTGTTGGGTACAGATTGGCGTCATTGTAATGTGCCATGTCATAGGTCAATCAACTAGTAATAAAGAGATATTCGGATTATCAAGTGATTTTGTGATTCTTCGAAAGTTCTCCGCATCTTCTACTACCTAATAGCATAGCACATCTCAATTGCCGCTTTGGACTAATAAATATATCATATATAAATATATCACGTCTGCATTCGCCATCATCGCTCTTACTCGTATGCGCAAATCATTTAGTTATAGTTGCACGATCATTTTTCACATATGTACGAAGCGTAACAGTAATGATGGTCACAAATTTAGGGGCGACAGAACATAGCAAAAGTGATAATTGGCAAAAGTAATAACCGAACACATTTTTCAATCTACTGTAATTCTTAGTTTTCTGTTTTATTTTGGAATACGGAAATAGTATCTATTATGAATGATACACTATTGTTACTGCGAACAATTTCGGGTAACATATTTCAGCAGAAATATCCATTTTAACCGCTCCCAAAATCCATTCGGACGATTTTTTGCGGGATGTATTATGTAAGGACAGAATAAATAATTCATTTTCCCAGAGTGAATTGCAAAATGGATTTAAATTTGATTCAAAAAGGATTTTTTTGTGACGTCTGTATTTTCGCATATACATATGTATTTTGCGGAATTCAAAAAGGATTAGTCGTAGAACATTGACATTTTTTATATGGAATTGCTATAACATCTAGCACCTCCCCTTTTTATTGCAGTCGGCAGTACAAACGTATAT
>KK115862.1:324635-339739 GCA_000611955.2 Stegodyphus mimosarum | reverse complement strand
ACGCAAACTTCAAACTTTAATTGGCTTTAACTTAACTCTTTTATTTTTTATTTAATGTGGAGACTTCATATCTTTATCTTAAAAATAGCGCTATAAGTCTAAACTGCGTCACTGAATTTAATCATGCGATCCTACGAAAAGCTTAATGCAGATACTTCTTGCTCAATCAAATACTGTAAACCAAAACCTTTTTAACTCGAACTAAAACTTTTTGACGCCCTCCCTTCTTCCTCTGAATTGGTGTGACACTTTCGCTTACGCTTTCCCCCTCGCAAGACGCTCCTGCAAACATCTATGCACTGCTATGCTATGCTTTCCTGTCTAAGACAACGTCTTGCTTTTTAGCCTGTGTATATAAAAATTACTGTAATTGCTTATGACCAAAAAGTATATTGCCTATAAAGAAATGATTTTGATGTGCCTAAAAATAAAGATACTGATTTACCGAACTTAGTTTTGTCATCGTCTTGTTCCTGCCTTCCACTCAACCATCACGGCTACGCAGTAATATATGACATATATACTCCTTGTCCGGCTTTAAAGTTTAAATTTAAATTAATTAAAAACTTTAAATAACCTTTTTATTTAAAACTAAATTAAAACAGATGCACGCACTTGATGTTCACAAATCACCGCCAGTTGTGGCTAACGCAAATTTAACAGAAAATGAGAATGTAACGAATCACTAATAAACTAAGATATCTAACTACTGGCTCCTTAGCTTAACTAAACTCTAAATCGGCTGCTCACAGCAAAGCCTAGACTTTCTTTTCGCCATCGACGGAACAGCTGGCCCGCTGGGTTAGGTGCTTTTCAGCCTGTTGGATCCCGTCAATGGAATTTAAAGTATATATATATATTAAGAGCTTAGTAGTGTGTCCTCCTGCAATTGACCACGCTAAACGAGGAACATAGAAATAAGGACCAGAACATGGAAAGAAGGTGCATGATGGAGACTGCTGAGACTAAGGGGAACACTTATTATGGTGCATGTTAGGCAGACAGTTATACAGTTATGGTACATGTTGGGCATACACTATTATGGTACATGTTAGGCATACAGTTATATTAAAGATATGCTATATAATTAAGTAAATTAATATATGTACAGAGCGGGCTGCTGACGGCACGGTGTCCAAGAAAAGAAGTCACTCCAGGCTGTCAGCAATGCTTTTAGCAACGGTAGTGCAGTCTCTAATGCGGCTGAGCGCATATTTGTTCTTAATTGTGTTCTTAAACCATGTCGGCATATTGATTGCAGCTGGTCTTTTTAAATGGGAATTCGCTGTGTGAGGGCAATCAAACACATAGTGATCTGGATCACCAGTACTCCCACAAATACATTGGTCACTGTCTCTTAGGCGAAATCTGTGAAGATACGACATATATGGGCCATGCCCTGTCAGATACTGTGTAAGGTGCGAGGAGCTGTTATTTAAATTCTGGTTAACTTCTGATTGGAAATCATACAGTCTTCTGCCTGTGGTGCTTGTCTCCCAGTAGTTTTGCCACTGCTTCATTAGTTCACATTTGAGTGTAGTTTTCAGATGTGAGTGCGGAAGAGGCACAACAATGCTACTCACAGCAAAGCCTAGACTAGAAGTATCAATATAAACTACGAGGTGTCTAACACCGACTAGAGAGCTAGTTTCAGACACGCAGCGTAAACTCGGAACTAAGTCCGCTACTACGCCTTTCGAATTCTTGAAACGCAGCTTAAATACTGGTCAGAAACGTGGTCAGATTTGCATCTATGCCATCACAAAATTTACATTCCGGAAACTGAAATCAAGAGGGAAAGGAAAGTCAAACTAAAAATAATTGGTTAGAATAATTTAAGTCCTTACAGTACTTATTTCTGACAGCCAGCGGCCGAGGGGTAAAATCGTGGAGTGCTAGGTTCGACCTGGGTTCGATTCCAGGCTTTCAGGCTGGCTTCAAGGACGTTTTCTTGTGTTTCCTCATGTGTAACGTGTATACGAGACAATTTCCCTTAAAGTCCTCTCCGAAGGCATCCTTCCTCTTAGGCAGGTAGCCCTCGAGTGTTTACCTATATTAAAAAAACCAGACTTATTTCGAGCGTCCATATGTAAGATAAAAATATGTCAAAGATAAATTATAATTTAAATTAGCAGTAGTCTGTTAATGTGTAAATTAATTTGCCTTCTTTATTCTAAAAAGAATAATCTCTTTCCTCACTACGTCATTTCAACACTAATCCATGTCATATGACTCTCATATAACACTAATAATATAAATGAAACTAAAACTCAAACATTCAGTAATAATTTTACAGCAGTACTAAATATCCAATCAAATTGCATTGATGACCAAAACTCACTCACCCTTAATTAAAATTTCATCCTAAATACAACGCGCTTGCGTTCTACCTTTCGGCCCAACAGGACTGCTATATACTGCTCTCTTCTTACTGAAAATTTATTAAAAATGTAAACATTTTGAAATAGGCAACAAGTAGTGTGCCAAGATTTTGTGGTCGCAACATAATTTTTTAAAATAAAGATGCACATTTATTCTGCCTCGACTGCCAAGTTGTTCTTTATTGGTGATCAATATTCTACGTTCTATGCTATCAGTATTTCTACAATATCATTACATCTATTGCTTCAGCACAACGAAAGAAATGAATTACAACGAACGAATCACTTCATAACAACGAAAGAAATTATTTTAGCATGTTATGCTATCAACTTGTCCTACAACATTACGAAATAAGAAACATATATAACTAGTCTAAGCAGTTAAGTTTGCTTTATTGTATATCTCTAGCTCTATCTATTTACCTATCTATCTAGATATACTTTTTAATGCAGTTCATAGCTTATGAATGCCAGTTTGTCATCCGGCTTATTGAATCCGATATATAATAAGAGATAATCCATCAATACTTGCGAAAAGATTTTACTGAAAAGATTTACTTATTTTTATTCTTAAATTTATTTGTTTACAATAACCGTGCTATAGCTTTATTTTAAAGTTACTTAATTTGAAAATTCACCGTTGCTATTGTCCTAGGCATTCGTATTCCGTATTGTCAAGCTACTCTTATCTGAATTATCCAACTGAATCCTTTGGTGCCTAATAACGTTTTTCATACTATGATTTGACTCTTACACACTTTTGACTCCATGGTCTTATCAGATGTGCTTTTTGACACTCGTTTTCCTTCTTTCGAAAAGGAACGTGTGTCGGCCGAAACAAATCGTGTGTTCCGAACATAGCATGACTTCGTTAAAACCATAACCGTTGGATTCACAACGATTCTTATTTCATTTATTCTTATTTGCATCCAACGATTCTTATTTCACTTTCAGCTTTTTCGGGTGGCACAAACTGCCCTTCACCGTCGATAGAAGACTTATATCATTGATAAGTAAGTGGGCGTTGTTTATCGATTATAAAGTTTTCAAATAAATAAAATTCAGTGATTCTTTTCCTCACGTGCTCTACCATATGTAATTATTATTTTAAATCGTACATATGCAATCACTAGATTCTAATACTTAATTTATAATCATGCATTATTTCTGCTTAGATAACAATATAGATATATATATATCTTCATTATTTTTTAGACTCATTACACGCGCAATAGTTCTTTTTTTATTAACAAGAGAACTAAAATAAACATATTAAAACTTTCGATCATTGTATCAGCAATAGGAGCCAGTTCCTGCTTATTAAGACTTTTATAAAGAACTCACGAGGAATTAATTCGAATAATGGAGATGATTGACTGTATCATAGAGATTTATTTTCATTGAGTCCAGCCTCGTATATAACAAGAAAAAAATTAAATATGAAGGTTGGGCCTTTCTCCTTTCTGCAAGATTTTCTATATATTACAACCTTACCACAATTTCGCAAAAGACGTAAATGAAACACCGAGACTTCGTAATCGATTACAAAGTGCGAAGTATATCAGCTATTCCCCATCGATGAACAACTAGTCTGTGTCATTCGAAAAAGCGGCGACCTCACTTATAAGGGCCTAAAAATGTCTATTGTTTTAAAATTGAACTTTGTTTTTTGCTTGGGCTACTTTTATAAAGGATGCTTAAAGAAACTAATGGGATTGCGTTTAAGAATATTTTTGATATGATAAAACTTGTAAAGGCTAGCTGCCTATGGGAAGGGATGCCTTCAGGGAAATTTGCTCGTATTGAAAGCTACACAGGAGGAAACATTCCCGAAAGCTTCCATGCAGCAAGCCCGTTCACTGAAATCTGAATCGGGATCGAAATACTAGTGCTCAGGTAGTTTTACCACTCTACCCCGATGAGCCTTTAAACTAAGCGAATATATTTTAAGGGGAAATAAAACGCATCGAAACTCGTTGTACAGCCAAAATAACGCATAGAAGTAAGAACCTTATTTAAATTTCCTGTCTTAATTTATTGCTTCGCAATATGCTTAATTTATTGCTTCGCAATATATATAATACATTTATTGCTTCGCAATATGCTTCAAATCTTTTGCGACTATTTGCTCAACTTCGTCTGAAACATTTCCTCTCAGTGTTATAAGCAAAGATGAATGGTTACAACATACGACAGTTAAAAGCTATCGATCAACTCCTTTCGAATACAGAAACTGACACCAGGTTTTTCACGCATTCAGAAGATATACCAGTGGAGATAGATCTCAAAGAAGAGTCGCCAGAGGGCGTTATAATCTTATTACTGCGTCTGTCCCAACTCCTTTCAAAACTAGAAAAGCAAGCGTATGTTACAGACGTTCGAAACTCTTTCTCCTAGGGTTGTCGCCACGTGCATTTCTACAGTTGCGGTACCACTTGTATTGCCAGTTTTATTTTCCCTTCGGGGTTCAATTTTGTTATATTCCTTGTCAATTGTAAACTGTAAGATATTTTCATCAAAAAATGTGTAGGCGTAAAAATCCTACACTCCAGTCGAAGTCGGAGGTAAGTTTTTGAGCAATATAACTTGGATGAGCGTGAATATTACTTAACTGACACAATTCCTTATTTACATTTATTTTTAATCTTATACTTGATTTTGGCAACAAAACTTAAGATTTTTTAAGTTATGTTTCCATATGACTTATTTTATGTCATCTTTCAAATTTTTTCGTTATACAATACAGTTCTTTGAAGGTAACAATTATCAATATTGAAAACATGCAGAAATTTTAACGTAATTACGTTAATTAATTAACAATTTACTTTGAAAATATTCCCAAAATTATTTGAGTAAATTAATTTTAAGCATTTAAGTAATAAGTAATTAATTTCTACAATTGCTTAAATGGAACTTTTTTTTTAGTACAAAGAAGCGTTATCTCAGAAGGGCTATTAATTTCTTTTTGGCACTTTGCGTTGATTCACTACAACCTTTGTTTCACTTTTCAAATTGTTGCCACCAAATATTTTTCGCCCTGTGTTATATTTAAAGAAATTAAATAATGAAGAATCTGCATAAATGTATAGACGTTTTGGCGTTAATCTGAAATCTTTCAGTTTTTTTTAATATTTCTTTTTTTACTCCAAATAAAAAATACCGCACCGCGATTTATCATTTTATTGCCAGTAATTATTGTAAATAGACATTTTTTTTATATTTTTCGTTTCTTTGGAATATTTTGATTTGAAGACCTCGGACATGAAAGATAAGTAAATTAAAATTTCAAGAGAGCTGAACGGGAACTTTTACTAGTATTACATTTATATATTAGGTTTGTGAATATGTAGTAGAAATGAATTGGTTAACGAAGGAAGATGTGTGGAATGCATAGGAATCTTAGTTAATGGAAAATGCCTTAATATTTCTATTTTTTACTATGCTCAGCAATGAAAAAATAAATGAGAAAAGTAATAAAAAAATCTGAAAGGTTTCAGATTTTAAATTACGATCAAAGGGGCGTTTTTTAAACATTTTGTATGTTACTTTTATTTATTGAATATCATGTTCTTCGCATTTAAACCATAAAATTCAGTTAAAGAACAATATCGCAAAATAATTTTAAATTGAGCATATCTTTAGAATTTCCTACACACAGTCTCACGCGCTGCAGATGAAAATGTTTTTTTCTGTACAACGTTGCCATTGCCCGCTTTGAAATCCTTGAGTTTGTTAATCAAAAATTCGTTAAAGTTTTACAAATATGAAATCGTTAATAAAACAAATTCCAAATTTCAAATTTGGGCTTCTAGATGCCTATATTCGTAGCAGGATTATGGCATTCAAAATTCGATGGCTTTAGGTACCGTCGTTTTATCACAATGCGAGAAACATACATACATTTATGCACATTCTTCATTATTTAATTTCTTTAAATATAATACAGGGCTGCAATATTTTGTGGCAACAGTTTGAAAAGGGATACAGACTTTTAATGTTTCCGACGCAAAATCGCAAAACGAAAACAATAGTCCTTTAGGGACAAAGCCCCTTTGGACTAATTATGCCTTTAAATTAATTTCGAAAGCGCATGAGTAGTTCCTCCCCCACATACTTATTTACATAATAACTGTGAAGCTGAAGTTACGTCTTTCAGAACTTTACTTAAAATTTATAAGAATTAATTTTAAATAATAATTACTCAAGGAAAGCACTGCCAACCAGCTGAAAACAGAAAAGTTGCTGCTTAAAGGGAGGAATATTCGGGGAGAAATTTCTGAGCGAAACTGTCTCGTATGCACGTTATACATGAGGAAAACCACATAAACGCTTATGAAGCCAGCCTTTTCGCTTGGAATCGAAACCAGGTCTTAACTACTAGTGCTCAGTACTTTACCGCTTTGCCGCTGCTGGGCTGTTTTCGTGATAAATGACTAGGTATGTCTGAAGGCGTAAGGAAAAAATAAAAGATTTCATATTTTGCTCTGTGACAGCACTTGCTGAGGCAGATGAATTGTATATGCTTGTTAGCGCAACGTTAACAAAAGTAATGATCCAAATATTTTATCAAGACTTCGCTAAGGACGTGTCTAATGTCAATATACGTTTACAAAAACAATTCTATAGATGTAAAATAGTCATTCTAAATTTTTTCTAAATTTTCTCAGTGTATCTGTGGTACTGGTAAGTAATTTAAAGGAACTAAAGCGTTTCTGCATGAGTCGATGAAGAAAAAAGTAGTAAGAGAATAATGAGATATACTGCATGTTATGTACTCTAGATGTTACAGTAGCAGAATTCTTATTCAACAATGAAAAAGGAAAGGAAACTAGATAGTAAAATTAGACTAAGGAAGTCTGATAGATCCTCTAAATCCTTGAACATCAATTGTTGGATCTGAGTTCGAATCCCGGCGAATGCACTGGCTGCATGAGCCTTTTCAGGATTTCCTCGCATATAACGTGAATACGAGCCAGCTTCCTTTAAAATGTGCTCCACGAAGCCATCATTTCTGTGAGCAGATACTTGTTGCGTATTTTGTCTTTATAGAAATCGTCTGATAGTTTCGAAAAATGTGACTGAGCGTTAGGGTACTTTAATCGTTCTGTTGTTGATTAGGGAGAAAATGTCCAGCCAGCTCATCTCCGCCAATTCAGCTAGTTTATGAATGAAATTTTATTTTTATAGTTTGGATTTTGCATTAAGAACATCTTAAAAAAAATTTGTGTAAATTTGAAAGAATTAGTTTCTTTGTTTTTAATTAATTTTACTGAATTACTAAAATTATTTAAATGTGAAACACTGCAACATTATCCATGGAAATAAAAAGGTAAAGCATCTGGAATTAGCGAAATGATTTTGCAATCTTGGGAAAAATTAAATGAGAAAAATCTTCGAAAATTCCCCCAAATAGGCAAAATTCTAAGTGAAAATTTGTATCGCGATTAAATTAATAAATTACTTATGACGTTTAAGTCCCCTCTTCAATCACATGAAATAAAGTGCTGCTTTTCCTAAGCTGTAGTTCAGAGAGATTTATCTTTAGAATGTTTTCGGTTTAAATTTATTAGGTTCTAAGAAGCTTATCTGCACAAGGTGAGGGATGTCTTCGTGGAGGGATTTCTAAGGAAAACTATCTCGTATTCGAGTTACACTTGCTGAAATCTCAACGAAGACGTCCATATTGGGAACTCGTTCACAGAGACTGGAACCTCTGTCCCGTTAACAATATTCAGCCGCTCGTGGGTCAGAAAATGTTTATTTTATCAATCTGAAGACGTTGTTCTTAAAACCATATTTTTATTTTTAGTCAGATTACAGTGTTTTCGTAATAAAGATAAGCAAAACTGAGCAAATAATCACATTAAATTAAGATAATAGGGAAATATAACATATATCCATTACCTTATTGCATACGAATTGTAACCTGTTAGACTGCCTCTCTCATTAAACTGTTTTTATTGTGGTCTTTTTGACTGTATGGCTTGGGACGATGTTAGCAATTGCGTGGGGCAAAATGGATGATCTCATAAACGTTTGCTCTTTCAGCAAAGGTGGACACATTAAGCATTATCTGTGAAGATTGTTGACCATTAGCCATTGAGTTTCCTCTATTTCAATGTTATCAAATATATGTTGTAAATAAAATATTTCTTGTAGTAAAACTCGTTTATGTATATATATATGTATATAAGAAGAAGTACTCAATAACCAAATTATTGTTATGCAGTAGTATTGTTCTTTACCAAATCTTTTATACATACATACATATGATACGCGTTTTTCAAGGTTTTGAAGACTGCTGTAAAAAAATGGAAACAGTTCTGAAATTTTTAACATCAAATATTATGAAAGGCAAGCAACGTATTATATTACACATCATCCATATTATTGAATTTCTTTTTATGTACCAAATTGCTTTTTGAGAGCTTTCCTTATGCATTAAATGAAAATAAAAAAAAATATGTTTGAATGAGGTAAAAGATCTGAAGAGTAGCGTGAGTGTTACACAAGCATCGTCTTACTCTTCCCCAAGAATTGTTGGAGGGAGAGAGTTTCTTCAATAATTTGGTGAAGGGTTGTTAGACGCATGTCGCACTTATCTTATTTCAACTTCTCAATGGATGTCCAATTTGTAGCAGTCTTCATTTGACATGTCGCTAGTTTTCAATCTAGAAAATCACTCGAATACTTTGTAGAAAATACATCCCCTTTAAAGGTTGCAGAAGTTTAAGAAGGGTCTCAACATCAGTTTTCCCTCGACACAAAACAAATTTTATGGACCCTCTTTGCTGTCGCACATTCCAAAAAATGGCAGAACACAGTGAGCAGGAACTCATACAAATAGCTCTGGCACGAGCCAGTATATTTAGATTGATGACAGGTTGAAACTAACAAGGTCTAGTGGCAAGACGTATCATTACGAAATTCTCATTTGCGGTGTTATCACTGCATTAAATTTTGGTACCTCTACATGGATAAATGTCAGCAAACTTCTGACGAAAACGGCTGAATTATATGTTTTGTCAGCCAGTATTTAGACGTATGTCCTAGAATATAAAATACTATTTATTTGAAACAATAGTTAAAATATTTATCTCAGACTACCCTTATAAACAGTCTCTAATCCGTAATATATCAGTAATCAGTATTATAAACAGTCTCTAATCTGTGTTTAGAATGTAACATTCCCAGCTTTAAATAAATTTTTAATATTTGAATTCATCTTAATCAGTTCCTAATAATTATCATAACAATTAAATATCATTCATAATAATCATCGATAGCAATTAAATATCATTTGAAGCTCATTTTCCATTAGCATATTTATGCGTTGAAATTTCAAAGCTTAAAATATGCTAAATGTTAATCCGGACACTATGTTTGTACATGCGATTATTAGATTCATTAGCTTACTGTAAAACGCACTAAAACAATTAAGGAGAGGGATACTTGCGTGGAGGAATTTCTCTTAGAGAAACTTGCTAGTATTTACATTACACTATTTAATATTATTTAATTAATTTAATAACAATTTTGGGATATGAACTCGGTTTAAAAATCCTTTTTCAGCAGTCTTATCCTGTCGCCAGCTCATGCAAGGAGGGATTTCACTACTTTAGGGCTTTCGTTGTTGATGTTTTCAGCAAGTCTGAAGTCTATTCTAAATGGACGAAAACATTCTTATTTGAAAACCTGCAATTAATACATCATCATCATCATCATAATAACAAAGTTTTTTACCTATTTATTCTTACCAGGAAAGTATCGTTTAGATTGGATGCTAGTTGGCTTGAAGTTATTGATCCCTAATGCAGATAATGTTGTTTTTTGTTTACTTTAATTAGATTTCTCGAATTATGAACAAGCATGCGAGGATTATTTGCCTAATGAGATGGATGTTTTCGAAAACGGCATTTCAAAGGAAAATTGGTTGGTTTTCTTGTTACACATGGTGAAAAATCTACGCAGCTAACCAAATTTGAACGCGATGCCACGGAACATTGTTCAGCGATCTTACCACTTGGCCACTGGTGGGCCTTTGTTTATTTTAATACCACAAAGCATTTAAAGTTTTTCTGCAGAAGGGGCAAATTTGCGAAGTCACGAAAACAGTGATGCGCCTAGTCTAATCGCTGAAATTTGAGTTCAGGATAAATGACAGCATTTAACGGCCTTAACCACTCGGTCACTGACGAACATAGATCTAAATGATATGCATATTTAAAAATATTCTTCAAGAGAGTTCAACTGATGAAAGAAACTTCCAATTAGTAGGTAAATCTTCAACTCAAGCTGAGTGAACTTAGAACGAATTTTCGAAAGTACACTATAAATTTTTTTTGGTTTAAAATTAATAAGCAAATTGGAAAAAATGGATAAACGGAAAATAAGTTGAAAGTTTCTAAAAACTTGCAAGCTTAAAGAATGCAGATGTCTTAAGGTCGAACAGCATGGATAGTTAAGTAAAAGAAATGAAGATGGAAAATGGGTATTGGAATATTTTGTTATTGTCTTATCTGTTTCATTTTGGATTTCTTCACTCTAATCCGTGTTTAGAGTGTAACATTCTTAGCTTTAAATAAATGTTTATTATTTGAATTCATCTTAATCAGTTCCTAATATTGATTCAAAAATTTTGATTTCTTTTCAAATTTTTAAAACAAAACTCTAGTTTCAGAGGGAAAAAAAAGTGCTAACTAAATCAAAATCATTTGTATACATTTTCTGGAAATGAAAATTTTATTTAATCGTCAATATAAAGATATTTACTGTTCAAATACTTTTTTAAAAATATAGGGGTTTTCGTAAAGAGAGTTTAAGGTACGTATAAGGGTATCAAATAACGCAAATTAAACACCCTTTTAAAATGCATCTTTTTCGTGCCTTTTTGTAAGGATAGTTCTTTCTTATGAAAGTAGTATTTTGAAGCATAGCATAGCATATTTGCTCTTCTTTGATTACTCAGCAAATTTTCCTTCTTATGCAACAACTCAGTTCTCCAGGATTGAAACTCGAGTTCAACTATCAATGTTCAAAGCTCTTATTTGTGCGGTAGTTGACGAACCTGTGTAATGTAAAGCGTAGGGATTCGCCGTAAAATAAGATAATGGATTTACAAAATAATATATTGTGTAAAGCAAATTATGGCTATCTGCTTAAGGGAAGAGATAGCTTCCTGGAGGGCTTTAACAGAAACTCTTTTGTACTTGCGTTACATGTGTGGAAAATATGGGAGAGCCATGGAGCTTGCTGGCTTGCCAATATTTTGAACTCAGTTCGAATTACCAGTGTTCAGCAATCTCATCCGTTCGGCTGAAATAGAATAAGATTTTGAAATTCTCCGTAATTTCTTTCCGTTTCCGATCTATACCAGTTTTTAGGATCGGTTCTATATCAATTATTCTGCATTCCAGGGACGACATTTTAGCGCAACTGATGCATGTCTATAAATTTTAAATTGAGAGGAAAAGAGTTATTCTTTTTTTAACTATTTCAAAAATGAAATCCTTATTAACTGCCTTTAAGCTGCAGTTATACATTGAATCATCTATTTTAAAGTCCGAAATTCAAATCGGAATCAGGTACGCGTTGCGGTGTCCTCTTTCTTTCTGAACATCCCCAACCGTAATGGTTCGTTCCGACGGAGGTTTTACTGTCACAAGATGTATAGTCATAAGGCATAAAATGCAGCAGTTCCGTTCACTCCTGTAAGACAGAGTCTAAACCGTAGTCTGTTAGAGAAGCTTTGTGCATGCGTGAATGTGCTTATATCTTTACCGCTCTGTTTTGCCATTCAATAAGTTTTTGCTTCGCTCTGATTGGCCGACTCTTTTACCAAGTCGGCATAAAGTTAAAAAGATTAGAACATTTAAACCAAAATCCTTAAACTTGTTTTTGTGACGTACAAAGTCTAGTTGCCTAGCGACGAAGCTCGGCTTAAACCACTTATGATTTTCAAACTACCGTCTGAACGGAGCATAAAAGTGCAGTGAATGTTGACGAATGTACCGAATTGATTGACTAAATATTTTAAACCAGCAAAGATGACGGACTAATCTTTTTCATTCCTTCCCTCACACAATGCTAAAGGAAGCAAATTGCTTACTCTCGAATTATGTTTACATGGGAAGAATAGTCACTGTTTGTTAATGAATTTAGCAGAAATTATTATACTTTTCTAGTACACTAAAGAAGCGATTTTTCTGCTAGAGGTTTACATTGTACTATATATTTAATTTAAGAGTTCATAATTCTTACTCCTGAATTTCTTTCATAATTCCATAAGGCAGTATATTCTATCTATCGGGCTAAATATATTTTTTAGAAATTTGAAAAATGGCTGATATGAAACCGAGATGCTTTTAAAAGGACATTTGGTTTTTGAATATTATCTGAAAAAAATATTAAATAGATATACACATAATGTTCTTCTTCAATAAACGTGAAATAAAAGTAACAAACATTTTCAAACTACATAATACAAAACAATTAGCCGTTTAGTAGTTAACAATGTTAAAGGAAAGTTTTTGTTTCAGTCTTTTCAGTTGTGTGATAAATGACAGAGTAAATGCTTAGGCTAAAGATGAATTTAGCAACTTTATTGTTCTATTAGTATTTCTTCTAAGACACGAAAAGTCTCGCTCTTATATTAGAACGATTTACAGAGTTCTACTCTTGAGTGATCCAGAACAGATCTTCATTTAAATTAGCGAATTAAAATGCCTTCGAAGCTTTATAATGATGCAGTAATAAAAGTAGAGAAATTTGAAATCAGCTGATAAATTATAAGAAAAATTTCGAAAAACAAAAGCTGTTCCTTAGAGATTTTCATTAGTCTGCTACAACCACAAACATGTAGCATCTAGTTCTGCTCTGTATCATTCAGTGTAACTAGATATAACTGTTAATTATTGCGACTTCCACAAGGGCTTGAAGGGTGTAAAAAACTTTATTGAACACAATATAGTTTATAGACGTTGTGGACTTACGTGCTTACAATCACCGACCACTTGCGGTGATAAATTTAAAATACAATGTAATACTAAATTTATAGGTAAAGACTGCACGATTGAATTTAATCTAATAGGTTGACTCAGAACCTATACCGGCAGGATAATAATTCGGCGGCAAGAATACGAAGCCGATATTCAAGGTTAACAGCTGGAAGAATTAACAACGTGCGCTCACAATAGCAAAACCACGCTCTGAATAAACTTTTCGCTACATCAGTTTAAATACACTCGTTCACCCTAACTAATTTGCACCTTGGCGAGGAAATGCGAGGGGAATAAGAGAAGACAGAAAAAGCTAAAAAATTAAAATGAGTATTAGTAAAAAAGGGTAAAAAAGGGATAAATGTAAAAGGGATAAATCTAAATAATAAAAGAAAAAGTAAGCAGAATTGTCCATAAGTATTTCCTGTTGTTCGGAATGCTATATTAATTGCAGTTCAAAAGTTTGCATGAGTATCGTAGAAACCGAATAGCGATTTATCATTATGTTTCAGTCAAAACGCCTTCTCAACTAGCATGCAATAGTAAAGAGACTTTTTTCTAAAAAGATATATGTTGGGGAATGTGAATAAAATTATCATGAAATTTGAACATAAGCAAGTAGAAATGCCCAAGGTTCTGATACTTATAATAATTTTGAACTGGAGAGCTACCTAAATCAAGAGCAATTTCTTTTCCTTAATGTCAAAATTTCCTAAAACTTTATTTGACAGAATTTAGAGAATATTGGGCTCTGAACGATTGTTAAATAAACTGTCGGTATAACCAAACATTTAAGCCGACTGCTATTTATTTTCTTTTCAAGTAGAAAACGAACCTGCACATGGAGTAATACTATCTGTAAACACCTGCAATGTTCAAAACACTATGAATGAAATGTTTGCATGATTAATCCTGCCAGTATCAGCACTAACTATACCAGCGGAATTACCTTTATCACCATTAAGATAAATAACACTTAATTAATATTGTTGCGTGCGTATGAGTTCATAATAGATTCAATGCACACATAACCGATGATGGCTTGATAAAATTTATTTTTACCAAAAGAAACACTTTAACACACCACAATGCAAAGCGCACCTAAAAATCAAAGCTCGTACGGAGATCTTTCAGTACTCCGAACTCACGCTGAACTAAAGATCCAAGGATCCAAGGATTAATTATTATGGAGTGCCTAGGGTAAAGAACCCTCTACCTCCACATCATAGTTAATAAAAGGGAGCAGAAATAGGGAAAATACATGAAAGACATTAAGGAAAAATAAAAAGGAAGTCAACATGACTTGAGAAAAATTACAGAGACAAAAAGAAGAACTTATAATATTATAAGTTCAGAAAAATTAAGCAGCGATTAGCGAGATTCGATCTCGGGACCTTCTAGTCTCGACTCTAACGAGCTAACCACTGAGCTAGGGAGAATTACGGAATTTCTTGGTATTTTAAGATTTTTAATAATTTTTTTGGGGAGGGGTATTTTATAATTTTTTAACATGAATACAACACCAAAGATAAAGCAGATAGGAAAGATTTTACGATTAATAGGCTCCTTGGTCACGTGGATTATAATATAGTTATATGCTAGTAGTGTAATGTCTACTCACCGGTAAATAGCAATTTGGCAGATTAAATCTGCGGTAAATGATGTGATATTCAAAAGAAACAGATTGATAATCACGTGTGAGGCATATCTGGAGCAGTTGAGTGAA
>KK115862.1:310704-324614 GCA_000611955.2 Stegodyphus mimosarum | reverse complement strand
GGGGGGGGGTGGATCGTCGTTTTTTGAGCAGGAGGGAAGATCCGGTATTCCCGTTCAATCACAGACCGTGGTCGTTTTGAGGAGCTTGGGATCGACGAATCGTAGGCAGGCAGCATTTGTAAAGCCCGATTATCAACCTGTTCAATTTTAGCAAATAAATTTTCACTAAGTTTTTTTAATTAAGACATCAATAGATTTAATGTTAAGGTCCGAATGAATCACGTCATTACGAACATACCAAGGTGCATTAAGGGCTAAACGAAGGGTCTTATTCTGAAAGGTTTGACTGAACTAAAGAACTAAGAAACTGATACTTTCTCTGGTCTTATATAGTTTTCCCTCGGCCGCAGGGAAATCTCTGATACCTTCCATTTCTCGCAATTATTGGAAGGCATATGAAGGCCGGATAAGGTTCCAGTTACATAGGAATCAATTACATTTATTCAATCACAATACCAGTTACAGTTATACAGGACGGGGACAATATGTTGCCAAATTTGATGACTTTCTGCGATTTCTCGCCGAATTTGGTGACAAAAATTAGGTTTTAGTGTTGCCATCCAGCTTGCCGATATTTCGCCAATTTAGTGAGATATCTGCTCAGTGTCAACAGACTTGTCTCCTGTAATCTTATTTTTCTGGCAGAACATCGTCTCTTTCAAACACTCCATGTTACACTTATACAAATAATACTACAATTTGACAATAATTTCACTAAAATTATTTACTTATATATAAAACCCAAAACAATATAAACGATTAATGTGGTCTTCATAAATCAACCAAAACTAAATTGTGAATAAGATATAAATTGTTTAAACAGACAGTTTCAACCGATTAATTTTTTTAAATTTCCACTTCGGTCCTCAATACTGACGAATTTAGAAAATGTTATCACGCAAATTTCATTATTTTATACTCTCACTAATATTCAACAAAACTAATATGCAAATAATACAGCCAACGTTGAAATACATAGAATGCTCCCAACACGTTTATGTAATTTTTTTAAATGCTAGTGTTAAGCAGCATGGCGTAAGTGAAATTTCAGAATACACTCTTGCTTTACTCATAAAACAAGTCACGTTGTCTTAAGGAATAAAACTTGATAATAAAGAAATCTAAATTTCAAAAGTATAAAAAATATCCGTAATTGTAAAATAAATGAAACTGACACCTCTTAAAGAATTGATTTAACTGACCGTAATTTTTGACACTATCTTCAAAAATATTGATTAGATCTGAAGATTATTTCAAAAGAACCTGTTTAGAATGACAGCCAATATTTTTTGCGTTACTAAGGAACCTTCTACTTGTGAACGCAGTAAAATAAAAATAAATAAAAATAAAAAAATTGGTACATAACTGGTATCACACCCTGTCACTTCTTTTGTGAATAGTTCCAAGGCATGACGTAATCGCTTCGATTTACGTGGGAGATGCGAAGGGCAGAGATCATTGAAACGTAATCTTTTCCTTTTTCTGTACCGTCAGTATACAAGTGAGGAATGTGCAGAATAATTCAGTGGCGAAATTTTACATGACATCAAGAGAAGTTTTAGACATCATTTGGAATAATTTTATGCATCTTAACACTGTTGGATAATCCTGATACTATCTAATGCAGTAGATACTGTTGGATAATTCTTTGTTTGTGATAAAACGTGAAACATCTCGAGTGTATATCTGATAAAATGTGAACTGTTACAAATATTTAATTACTAGCGAAAGTACTCGACGTCAGTTAAGTTAGATTGAGAGTAATGCATCTAACAACAGAGAGAACAATCCTATTGTGATCCCTCTCTAATAACGATGCAAAAAATACGATTCATAGTCATACATTTTTCAATCTGATTCGATATGGAACCCACATAAAAAATTTCGGAAAATAAAGGTAATTCTCTCTCATTATGTCAGCAACAATGGCACGCAATTTTTAATGATTTTCGTCTTTCTAATCAAATGGTCGTAAAAGATCAAGTTCCATCCAATATTTCATCTGTATTCAATTTTAGTCGATTAAAAGCGGAAAAACGTTTATCATAAATGATCAGAAATTAATAGCGCGAACAAATAAACAAACACACTATATCTTCTTTATATATGCAGATGTTGCAAAATTAACAAATTTTTGATTAACAAACTCTACGATTTGAAAGCGAGCAGTAGCAACACTTTTCGAAATAAAGCATTTTTATCTCCAACGTGCGCGATTGTTGCCATTCCGAAAAATGAGGGCAAAAATTAACGGTCTCAGAGTATTTAAATTAATATTTCGGCTTATTAGATGGGGACAGTCGAAATGACTTTTCACGAATTTTTGGAATCCGGAATAATGTATTTAATAGTTGGCAGTGCTATTTTCATTTCGTCGTAAAACTTGGAAATTTTTTATTAACAAATTCTGGGATTTGAAAGCGAACAGTGGCAGCGCTTCTCGAAATGAAGCAGATTTTCATCTCCAGCTTGCGAGACTGTTGCCACTCAGAAAAATGAGGGCGAAAATGATCGTTTTTCCGAGTTTTTAATTAATATCTCTGATTTTAGCTACTTTTTTTTCGAAAAAAGTGGACGTCGATCTTTTCCAGGACACAGAAAAGGATTGTAGAAAGTTTAGTGACGATAGCTATAGTTAGTGAATAAGTTATTAGAGGACAAACCAATAGACTTTCTTTTTTATATATTTATAAATTAAAATACTTTTCTATGACGTTTTAAGTATTTCACTTACAAAATAAATATTTTCCTCTGGCAATACGAACTCGTTATAGACGAAGTTTAGCTTGAATTTTGGATTTTGACTCAGGTTTAGACTTTTTTCGATATCGGTATTTTTGGATTCTAAATTTTCTGATTTTGAAGTAGTTTTTAATTTAAGTTCCAGCTCAGTTTAGTAATATTTAAAAATAAACATTGCCATTAACGTTTCCAATTTTCTTACTAGTCTGTACACGAGAATAGACAAAAGGAAAATGGTGGAAGTTCGTTATTCGGTAAATATCTGTGCGACGCCAAAAGTAAAACCCGCGATTTTGATTATTCTAAGCGTTCGACAAACCCAGAAGCTGTTCCATATACTTCTGCAACTTTAACCCTTTCTTTACGTAGTTATTAATATTTACTAATGTTCTCTCTTTTGAGGGACAGGCTAAGGAATGATGAAGATGACGTCTGTTTATTTTAATGCCAATTTAGGTCCTGAAATTAGTGTTTACAAGCAAACAATGGAACGCGTGTGGAGACCAGCAAAATGGAGGAATGAGCGAAAACATGATACAGCTTTTCATGACTTCTCGCTTATGAGAGTTCAGGATAATAGAGGCTGTAGAGACAAACAATCTGTGTGATGTTATGAATGCAGTTTCAAAAAATTATCTGTCAGGAATAAAAAGAATCAGATTTCTTCGCAAAGGATGCCATTAAATTGTTTATTATGCCTTGGTGAGTATCTGGTAATCAACAAGTAGTAGAAAAAATAACGTAGCATAAATTTATAAGCGTTCTAAAAATAAAATTCATTTAATTAAGCGCACACTGAAATTTACGCAAATGATCGCAAATAGAGCTTAGTTTCAAAAAGAGATATCACTAAATATCCATTTAAAATTTCGATTTTTTTTTCAAAAGAGAAAATGAAAATTTAAATATATTCTGCAAACATTTATACATAATTTATAAAACTAATTAAGGAACTCTGTTTTTCTGCAAAACAGCTGCAATATGTTGTGTGAATGGGATTTTTAACTGAAGCAATTGCAATACACGATGATCTGAAGAAATATGACAGTGACAACAAAGACGATAAAGTAAGACATAAGCCTCTTCTGTTTAGAAACGTGATGGTTCATCTTTTTCGATAAAATTGCATATAAGTATACACATACGGCCTTTTTCCTGAATAAAATAATGTAGGAATGTAGGATCGGTACTTACTATCTAGGAGTATGATGTCTGTAAATTTACTTCAGAGATGGCTGTCTAGGGGTTTTCAATAATTAATCCGATTTATAGAAAACTCGAAAATTTAATGGAAACATGAATAGTTGCTACAAACTACAAAGTGATTACATTCATTGAAGGAAATAGATGAGATTATTTATAGACGAGTACAAATCAGCGTCTTTTACATTCAAACGTCTTTCAGTCGTGTTACCGTCTTAATGGCGGAATCGTCTGCGTTCTCTCCAGCGAAAGGGAAAAGTTCTTTCGCACAGCTTGCAGCGTCATCTGATTATTATCGACGATGCCATCCCATAATAATATAAATAAAATCTAACAATTTTGAGAATTACAAGACTTGCATTCGAAACAGAAAAAAATGAAGTACAGATGTTTTTGCTTTAAATTGTGTGATTCAATTTCTGCGTAAAAGGAAATGACGTTGGAGTAAAGCAATAGGCTTGTTTTGTAAGCAAAATTATACATAAACAAAATCTGAAGTTAGATGCCACAAAACGTTTCTAAATAAAGGAAGCTCTTTAAATAAAATGAAATGCATTTTTTTATTTGAAATGTATGATGTATTTGCATTTTGCTAAAAAAGGGCATGTAATAAATAATATTATTTTATAAGCAAAACCTGAAAATGATGGAAAAGATGAATCAAGCAGCTCAAACCAAAAAAAATCAAATCGGGATAAAAAATTGTTTTTTTTTTTTAATTTTAAGAAAGCCGTTTATTAAAAAGTATAAAAATGACAGAAGAAACGAAGAAACAATTAAGTAAAATCTGGAAATTGATAATTAACATTTTTGTAAACAAATAAAAGATTTCAGTTTTTTAAAACAATTTTATGTCTCTGCTTCAGAAATCAAACGTTTAAAATACTGATGCAATATGTTTTTCTTCTTCCCCAAAATATTTAAGGTTCATGTAAATATCCAAATATAAGCAACTGCGAATATAATCCAGGCTGTCTTACATAAATGCAAATCAAGCATCCGTGGGAAAGTGTAAAAAATGTAAAAACTAAAGAATCTAATTGATAACAGAGATGTTTTTTTTAACTCATTTAATTTATAATTCATATCCAGTGTTTGCATTCATAGAAGACTTGAGGAAGCTTTGAGAAATGTGTCTAAAGTGCATTTTAAAAAGTGGATGTTATAGTTAACTATGATTCAAAATTAATTTAAACAAATATTTATGTTATACATAACAATAAGAATTATCATAATTAAATGTTGTAGAATGGCTTTTCAAATTAATGGGAATTAATTTGGAAGTACTACTTTCCAGAGCCCATCCATCATGTTAAGTTTGCGTTCAGAAAGAAATCTTTTCAACAGATCAAACGTACAACTGTCCATAGGTGAAACGTCAGCGGGCTTTGCAGGCATATGTTGAAAAGATATGTACGCGATGCCTGTATCAGTCTTCACTTTTTTCAAGGCATGCAGTGGTGCGTTTCGAGTTTCTTCGAAAATGGAATTTCTTCTGTAAATATCTTAAAACTTCCTTTTGATAATAAGTTTTAAGATATTTTCCCACTCTTCTTCTTTTAACTTCCCATTGCAAGGGAATCCTGCCACAAACCTAAACCCCTTACTGTAACTTTCTCTGCATTAAAGGAACCAGGTTTTACATTTTTTTTTCTCTCTTCAGTTTCGATAACAAATAGACCTTCTTTTGTTGCAGTCATTTAGGTAAACCCATGCTTCATCGAGGGTTACAAAGTATTTCCATTTTTTTCTCCTTCTAAACAGTTTTCATATAGTGTTCTACAATGAGCTACATGCCTTAGCAAAGGCTGGTGAACATTATGTTTTTTAGCTTTTTTAAGCTGTAAATCTTGGTTTGTTAATTTATTTATTGTTGGTACAGATGTATTTAAAGACTTTGCAATTGATTTCTGCTTCGGCTGCTTTTCTGTTGTTATCAACGATTTAACTTTAGAAACAGTACTTACCTTTTCGTGTATTCTTTTGGAATCTTCTTTAACTGTAGAAGTAATGATTGACGGTTTTCCCTTTCGGGGTAATAATGATGCTTATTTTGCACTTCGAAATTTTAATACCATTAATTTCACAGCGTGTCTGAATTCTGGAATAGAAATAATTCTTTTCGGAAAGCGCAGAAACGTATTCTTCAATCCACAGCTTGTTTGCATGCGACATGTAGAAAGAAGAATAAATTTAAAAGTAGTAAAGTAGTAGATTATATTTCATTTCAAATAATAAGCTGTTGCTAGAAATGTTCCTTCCAAAATATTTATGCTTTTTATTTTAAAAATGCTTTATGGAAGTCTTTCTAAAAGTGTGTAAATACACTCTAGAACAAATAAAGTATTTGATACCAAAGTTAAAGGTTGGCTTTTGAATTCTAGATTCTCTTTGGGATCAGATTTGAAAAGAAAGATGAAAGAGAGTACTCATATGGTAACGTGTGCCTATAGGAGCGAAAATGATGCTTGGAAATTATCTCTGAGCGTTACATTAACGCACTTTGGAATAAAAAATTTCTGCGTAAAAATTTCTGAGCAATGAGAAAGTTCATTTAAAATAAAATCACAGTGTTGCTTTTGATTATTTAAATACTTGTACTACAAACTGTGAATTTTAAACATGCAGAATTCATATTTTTTAACCATGAATAATAAGTGTTATGAATGAAATCGCATCTTTTTGGATTCCTAAAGATGACAGTTTCCTTCGACTTGCTTGTTCTCTGTTAAAAACAATTCTCCTCAAATTTTATGTTACGTGAGTACGGGTTCGTAATGGATTGATTAAATGCCCACAGAACACATGAGAGCTTGAAGAAATTTATTTTTTCAAAAACACTAGACAAGATACACTTTTCACACAAAATAATCATACACCTCTTCTCAGCATGACAGAGCTCAATCAGTAGTTACCATTTCAATCGGTGTCCGCCGAAAACATCGCGGCAAAAATATCGCGGAGAAAAACGTCTCGGAGAAAACAACGCAAGGCGAAAACGTCGTGGTGCAAAAACATCTTAGGAGAAAAGAAAGCAAAGAGATCGCAATTCTAAAACATTGTCGTCGAAAATGAAGCGGTTCAAAAACTTCGCTGTTTAAAAGAATTGTTGTCGAAAATATCGTGGTAAAAAATTAAAGCACTTACAAATCATCACATTACGATAAAATCGCACACATGCTTTTTCAGGTTTTAAAAATTGTAAATGCATGTTCCCATAATGATTTGGGAGCTCAAGAAGGAAAGAGGGATTCATTGATATATTCATATTTTTTAATATGAATGATTTTCATATTTTTTAATGAGCTAAGTTGGAGAAAAAATAAGAAGGAAACTTAAGCATTTAAAAATCGAAAATGAGTAGAAAATTAATGCAACTTATAGAACTTAGTAGAATTTAAAATTTACATACTTAATTAACAAATGCCATTAATAAATTAACCTTTTTTTATAAAGTTTTACTGATAATATTTTTATGAAAAGCACAGTCTAAAACTGCTTAGAAAAAGAAAGATAAATAACTGCATGGAGGTTACCTATATAAAAATTGCTTAGTTAATTATCAAATTATTTTCTTTCACATTTGTTAATCTGGTATTGTTCTAGTGCAAATTATATTTTATTTTTTTTCCGTTTATTCTTAAAATGTCGTTAACATTTTCATGTATAGCATGCAATCAATTTTTTGGATGTCGATTTGTTAGTTACGACGAAAATTACATAATATGTCAGTATGGGATTTGAAAAACGCATGTGTGCGATGTTATCGTCATGCGATGATTTCTAGGTACGCTTTATTTTCGACCGCGATGTTTTGTACCACCGTGTTTCAGAACTACGATGTTTTTTCTTTGCTTTCTTTTCTTCCCCGATGTTTCCTACCACTACGTTTTCGCCTTGCGTTGCTTTCTCTGCGACGTTTTCGTCCACGATATCTTAGGCTGTAACCCTTAAATCGACTAAGACCCTTGGAGAATGCAGAAAACTTCAAATGCGTCAGCTCGCAGAGTGGTTTGTCAATACTCTGAGCTAAACTCTTAAACTGAAAACTGCAAATCCAAATATCGTTATGTGCCGCGATTAGCTCCCATTATGCAAACTGTTTTCCTGCTGTCTTAATGTATTTTGCCTCGATGAGCGCTTGAGGTAGATTGATCTCTGAGTGTAGGTCCAGGAGGATAGCTTGTCGGTGAGGAAACGGGAGTGATCACATGAGCAAGGTGAGCCTTCCTATTGGCTGTGTAGATTCCAGGTTAAAAGATGAAATTTACAAAATTTCACAAGTATAAAATAGCATACATTAGTAAAAAAGGGTGCAAGATCATGTTTTGATCATAAACATAAATAAAATAAATGTTCTAAATGCAGTGAATATTTACAAAGTCCGCAGGATTAGATTTCAAAGTCACGTGCTGTAGACACCCTCTCTAACTGGGTGGTCAAATTTTTTGCTGCTTGAAAAATCAAAATACTCCAATAACTGTCGAGCATATAATATTAAATAAATTCATACTGCAGATTCATAATGCATAATGAATAATAATAATTTATAATGCAGGTACAGAACACATGAAGAGAGGAAAATAATAACTATATAACATATATACAGTGCACATAGTCTAGTAGTTAAACCACAAGCGTGCAATATACAGATAATAAGGTCACATGGGGTAGTCATCCTCCAGAGTCGAAGCTCTGAGAGTTGCTGCTTGATATGAGTAGTCCATCAGGAGTAGTCTTAATAACAATATTTATTGAGTGGGAAAATCTTGATTTTCGTTTAGGAGAAAAGCAGCAAACGAACGTAAGCATGTCTTCATTAAGGATATCGTAATGAACAGTCTGAAGTGATACATTATTTCACAGGTGTAAGCACATTGGAAGAATTTTCTATTTGCAGTCCTAAGAAACTTATCCATAGTGTCTAGTTTAAGATCCTTGTGAAATAAATCATTCCGCACATAGTAGTGGGCACTTGCAATAGTTCGTAACAAAAGGTTTTGCACTACTTGTAATTTATGAATATCCTTATAGTCGCTGCAGCGAAGAAAGGAGAGACATAAAATCATGATGGGCCGTGTGATAGAAATGTAGATAAGTCGTTTTTTACTCAAGTTGAGCTTGGAATATTTCCCAATTATAGACAGGAGGCATCTCATTACTTTAGTGACTTTATTCTTGATATGTGCGATATGGTGTTTCTTGATGAGGCTGTTGTTTAAGGTAACTTCAAGATATATAGCATTATTTACCACAGGTACCGGTTCGTTAAAGAGAAATAAGTGCTTCTTCGGTTGCAGATTTCGATTTTTGCGTCTGACAAGTAAAGCTGGGATTTCTGAGCATTAATCTGAATTTTCCAGGATCTGCGCCAGAGTTCAGTATTCGGAATGATGTCTTGAAGCTTTTTAATGGCATGATTTATGTTAGTTGACTTAACTGTACGGCAGTATTGTCTGCGTAACATGCAAGATAGAGCTATTGTTTTGATGGAAATTAGGGAAATCAGCCACGTAAAAGATGTAGAGGATGGGTCCTAAAATTGAGCCCTGTGGAACGGCGTTAAGCATGATTCTTGTAGAGGAATAAGTATCTCTGACTGAGACTTTAAAAATCCTTTTTCCATTGAAAGAGAAAATCAGCAAGGTCAGCTCCCGTTCCAATCCAGGGTCAATAAGTTTGGTAATATGTCCTTTATGGCAGACGCGGTCGAAAGCTTTCGCCACGTCTAGCTTGAGGATAGCAACATTAAGTTTGTTGTATAAGTCAGCTCCTGCATATTCTACAAACCGGCCATGTTGCTTGGTTGTAAACAAATTTTATTACGGATATATATCACCATCGCAAGTAAGATGAACATCAGATCTCAAGGATGAATGATATTTAACCGATTTTTAGAAATACCCTCCAAGACAGAAAAAAAAGAAGACATATCAAGGAGTTATTTGACAGTAACAAAATTTCGTATATATTCGGTACAAGATGTAAATGATTAAATTTGGCGGCCAATGAATAGATATTCTGAGCTACAGAAGTTTGCATCTGAGCATCAGGATGGTTTATAAAAGTTTGATTTGATTTACTTGATTAGGGCGAATCACTCTATGGCTATCTGCTTAAGAAGAGAAATACTTGAAGGAAGCGTGGAGGCATTTTCTAAGGGAAACTGGTTTGTATCCACGTTACACATGGCGAAAGCCATTGTAAGCCCATGCAGCCTGACCTTTCGCCTTGAACCGAACCCATGTCGAACTACCAGTGCTCAGCGACTTTACCACACGGCCGCTGGTAGGCTGAATATAAAAGAGTAAGAATTCTAATGCTAGGGCATAACTTCTATTCGAATTTAATTCGGTGAACCATTTCGACTTCAGTGCGTCATAAACCTGATGCGAGCAATATGAATACAAGTCACTAGTTTGCAGAGAATATGCAGTTGGACAAAAATGAACAGAATTGTCAAACCGAAGAATCCCAAATCACTGGAGTTAGACTGATGCCACCGTTCGACCACGTTGGCAAGAATGGTTGAGCCCTAGTAGAGCAAAGAGTTAATACAATAGTCGGTTTAGGCGGACTACAGAACATGAGGACAGAGTTATCGTCAGAGCAGCCATCACAATGTCTGATTCATCATTGTCAATGATCGATATGTAACCAGGATACCAGGATACCTCAAGGATCATTGATAAGCTTTTCAGAGAACAGTATTTGTGCTTACGATGTCTGGCTTGCTAACTTCACCTCAACTGTAAATACAGACAAGCGCATTTTTGTAAATACAATTTTTACAACACAATAGCTGAACAAGAGATATTTTACGAGCAGCTACAACGGCAAATTCAGGCATTACAACAGCAGTGCGATACTTCGAAAACCATTGTTCCTACTCACCTACTACAGGACTTCCTTTTACTACAGGAGATACACAAAGTAAGACGGAAACAAACGAGCTTCGTTTTACTGAAGTTCCAAAGAAAAAACGCCAAACAAAGCCGCTGGAAAAAAAAGCAATCTGAACGCGTTTGCTAATTAAGCCCAACGACTCAGATCGAACTCCTGAGCAGGTTAGGGTCCAGCTTACTTCCAACATAAGCTCAAGAACCATAGGCATAACGGTTGAAGACGTTCTTCCTACCTGGACTAAGGGTAATGAATAACGGATGTTAAGAATAAACGCTCATAGCCTCATTTTATTCTTATAGCTTAATACTAACAGATCCATTTATTGGTATTAATTTGAACCAATCTCTGTTCTTATGCAATAAATAAGCATTGTAAACCAACATATAAGAGCGCTTAAAAACAAATTTGAGTATTTAGACGATCTGTGATACAACAGACATGATAAGAAGAAAAATTCATCCAATATTCATAAAATTATGTACGTGGTACGTTAGGAGTATGATTTGACTACTGAAAGGTTCGCTGTGTAGCTTTTATTGAAGAGGGTGTTCTTCACACAAACGATACAAGCAAGTGCCTTGAGATGTTGGTTCCAAGTAAAAGGACTTTCAGATATGTAATGTAAGGCTTGCTAAACCTGCCCGTTTCGCAGCCGTCGGTATCACTGAACTTAAACCATCATATATAGGACAGAAAAGGGCCATGGCATGCCAGAAACCGAGTTCTAACTTTCAGCATCGGTCGATGGGTACGTTGGTTGTTGTAGCTGAATGCCTGCTTTTCTGCCAATGTACAAGGGATAACTGCGGGCGGACTGTTTTAGTAGCGAAACTGCTAGTAAAATGTATGCTTCAAAGAGAAGGTGTTACTGGAGGAAATTTTTATAATTTGATCTACTTTCTCGTTTCTCAGTGTCATACGGCATCCGACATAAAATAGCTGCGTCTTATTGATTCTATTCTCAGGCAGAATTTTGCGCATTTCAGGTAATAACAAACTGCGACTTCTCCCGGCAGACACTGTGGCAAGACTAGAGGCCGAGTCTCGATCACCATTGTATTCTGTTGGTCACCTGCGAATAGTCAGTCGCCGTCCTTTGAGCTATTAATTCCGCTTGGTATATCGAATTTTTATGTCCCAATCTCCGCTTTTACAACATTACTTTAGTTAGGTACAAAGCTTGACAAAACCCCAGCCTGTACCTGTACTTCTGAGCCATTTTTGTACACAGAGATCTCGTTGGAAATGTATTGGTTGAGCAAAGAAAATGTTCTGCTGTTAGTTGCGTTCGATCGAAAAGCAGAGAACTCGGATTATATTTAGTAAAAATAACAAGTGCCTTCTCACTTGCCTTACTTCGTATGGCTTAATATTCATGCGAAAAATAAAGGATTGGACTAAACTGCTGCGAACTACGTGAAGGCTATCTGCCTTATAGGAGAGGTTTTCTTCTCCAAGGACGTTTTAAGGGAAATTGGCTCCTATTTATGTTACGCATTAGGAAATGCTCGAAAACTTTCATGCAGTCATTCTACTCGTCGACTTTCAAAGCAGATCAAAATATTCTGTGTGAAGCGATTTTACTACTCGGTCGCTTGTGGCCTGTGAATAATTAGGGAAATAAAAATATAAATAAATACATGACAAGCATTACAATTTGCTAACATTTGTGGTTAATTCTATAAAGTGTGAGAGTATTGATAACGGTAGGAACATATAAAAAATCCAATTATATAATTCAATTCAGATATTTTAAAGTTTTTGCATTTATTTTTATGAGACGGTCTTAATTTTATGAATTCAATGGGGCTTAATTTTATGAATTAATTTTTGTCTTAATTTTATGAATTCAATGTGAATGACCTTTTTTTTTGTTGCTACTTTATTTACTAGGCACAAAATGCAACTTTCTTGTTATAAAATTACCCTACCAAAATAATTTCTTCGCATTATTTCAATTATTTCATTTTAAGCATCTCTCATGCTGTAGAATAGCACACGCCAAATAATTTTCTGTAGAAAGATAAACCCGCTAACTCAATACTTTTAACAGAGACATTTATTTCGTCATCAGCTCATTTCGGCTGCGCTGAAATACTTCTCAACATAAGAAATGCAGCTGTTGGATTAATTATTTCATTGAACGAACAATAAAACGGAATCGTGTACTTAAAAAAAAATGTTGGTAACTTTACTTTGAAAAACGGGAACACTTTTATGAACGATATATTTAATTCAACTATGGCCATCGGCCACCAGCAGCCGAACGGTAAAGTCACTCACCACAGGCAGTTCAGATTGGGTTCGAATCCCAGCGAGCAGGCTGGTTGCATGGACGTTTCCCTGGCTTTACCCATGTGTAATAACGTGTATACGAGCCAGTTTCCTTTGAACTCCACGATGGTGACCCTCCCTTTAGGCAGATAGTCCTCGAATGCTTTGCCATGATTGAAATGAACCAAACCAACAGCGGTGACCAACAGGCAATGTTGGTACACAGACGTTTCTGTATTTCGTTCTGTGCATGTGTTGTTGTGTAATTGTTTCACGCGTGCTGTTCTGTAACGGAACAGATCGAATTTCAAGTTTGCTTCAATAAATGCGCTCACTTTTGATTGAATCCATAGGATTCATCACAGATGAATCTGTTAGACTATGGAGGAGATAAAAAAAATAAATCTCTTAAACTTTGGGGGTCGGAAGTAGAAGAAGATTTAAGTGCTGTGATTTTTTCCTGCGTTTTCCCTTCCTCCCTCTCCTTGCCTGCGCCAAGAACCGGTCGCGAAAGATCCGCGGGAGGTAAGTCTCAGCCGGCTGAAGCTATTTGTCACAACTCTACCAAAAGAAGCCGCCCTGCTGAATTAAAGATTTCGCGAATCGAAGCTCAATTGATAGGCGCATTTTAAACAGTTTGGAGATTGAGAATCAGGCGGGATGCCTCTGGGCAACGCTGGAAACACGTCTGTGATCTGCGATAAATAAAACGGGGTTGTTTACCGTAATTTATTTGTCTGATTTCCAAAAGCAAAATGACATTTATTTTACTAGTATCTTCTGAT